>VZDJ01000174.1:1574747-1740951 GCA_008694505.1 Cyanoderma ruficeps
AAAAAAAAAAAGGAAGAGGGCTATGCACTCACTCAAGGTACAACAGCTACATCCCGGCAGCCCCAAGGCATCCATCCAGCGTTTCTGGGTAAAACCTGAGAAAACCTGGAATTGTCAGGGCACCACAGAATGAAATCTGTATTGTCATTTGTAACTGATGCCTGGGAAAAGCTCTGCAACATCTGACCATTACAGGAGATCGGGTTAGATCCATTAATTCAACTTTCTCCAGTGTTTCCAACAGGATAAAGGATTAGAAAAAGCAGCCTCTAGGCATTGTATATGTTCTTAATGTATCTGTGCTTCTAAACTATCTTTAATTAATGAAATAACCCAAAATTACTTATTAATAAGGATCTGTGGGCTTTGTAAACCTCAAACATTTTGCATGAATTAAAGAACAATATAATGAAGTTTTAATGAATACAAAGTCACAGTTAATGTAAAATTTATATATAGCAAGGCAGAAAGGGAAGGAATTTTAAAGTACTTTTAATCACAGGTTATTGGCAGTTTGAGAGCTCCTTTTTCTACTTTTCTAACGGGTGCTTGGTGTGTTTATTATCACACCAGCCTGGCCTGACTTGCTACAGTAGAGAAAACACCAGCACAGAAAGTTTTGGACTAAGTTGGACTTGGATTAAACACATTAAAATCAGTAACAAACTAAACTACACTAACTATCACTTCATGACACCCAGTTAAAAGGAAAATAAAGACAGCAACAACTGAGAGATGTAATATATAATTATATATATAAAGCATTGATTCCTTTTAATTCACTTTCTCATCGCTGAACGCATTCAACACGGTTGTAAGTACAACAATATTTCACCCACAAAATCCAAATAGTGCAGGAGACACTGAATGCCAGGGTTGGTACAACTACTGCGACTGTATTTTATGAAAAACAAAACACTTTAGTGCTTCCATTTCACTGTTTCAGTCAGCTGAGTTATTTAATTACAGTATTTTTTCCCTTTATAAACTGCAGGGTTACAGACCTAGAAAAGGAGTCTCTCACTTTCAACACGACATTTAGTAAAAAAAGTTACAAAACCCATCAGAGCTTTTAATAAAGAAACACCCAGGAATTCCTCAGCTACCCTTCAAGCCAATAAAGGACTCCAACCAAGGAAGCAAAATTTCTTCTTCAACCATAATTATTTTAATCCACAGTAATGACAGTGAATTCCATGGAAATAACCTGGAGTTACCCCAGGAATAAGGGGAAGGAAAAGGCTCCCTTCGCCTCCTGAGCCCCCAGAAGTCTCTCAGCCAACAGCTTAAAACAATGAGAAGGCTCCAGCACAAAATGAAGCAGCAACTCCCCCCAAAAGGTACCACGGGAGATTTCAAGACTGAAAGGATTCCGAGTCAAGTCAGGTGAGTTCAGTGCATTATGGTTTGGCTTCATAAAAACATTTCAATGCACACTACACAGAGAGAACACGGTTCAGGGACAAGGGGTTAAAATCACTTTGTGTTCCCTTACAGGGGACAAACACAGGGATTGGAAAATGTTGCTAAAAATCCAGTTTAAAAAAAAAAGCAAACGTTTTATGAAAGAAACATCTGCAACTGCGACTATTGGTGCTCCCATTTGATGGGCTGCTGATGTAAATCTAACCAGAAAAGATACACTCGTGTATTTATAAAACTCAAAACAGGCAGGTTTTCTCCTTCCAGGCTGGAAAAAAACTTCAAAATATATGGCATATTTAACCAATAAAAAGGGAGCTAAGCTTTACCCAAGCCTTTCATAATGCACTTCATGAAATATTTTTTTTTTTCCTTTTAAAAGAACCACTGGTATTAAATAGAGCTTTTTCTTTACATATTGGTATATACAAAACAAATACAGAACAAAGACACAAAAAGAAAAAAAAAAAAAAAAAAAANAAAAAAAAAAAAAAAAAAAAAAAAAAAAACAACCCAAAAAACCACCCAAACAAGTGACTTTAATAGTCTTGAAGCTCAGGGATATTTTGGTACAGGTCCAAAGCCTCTGGGTTTGAGAAAGCTCCCCGCTGCTCAACTTCTTTCCCTGCAATTATTTGTTTCACAGCTACTTCCACTTTCTTCCCATTTACCGTGTACTGAAAAACAAAACCAGCAAAGATAAAATTAGAGGGGTTTTTTTTTCGTGTAGTGGCTTCATGGAAATATTCATGAAACACCCCCCTCCCAACCAATTCCAGAGCTCTATCAAAATTCAGCAGAATGCCTTCTCTTTTGTTACACTTTGAAGCACTTTCTTCTGAGAATCACTTGAAGAGTAGGTAGAATTCAAAGAGTTTGTGTCAGTTTATTACTCCTACTGGCAATTCTGTGAGAACATGATCAAGCTCCACTAGAAAACAACAAAACCAGATCAGAATCATGGTATAAACACGAAAAATATTTGGGTTTTATGTTCTGATGCATCCAATGTTCAAACAAGTTTTTAATTTTTAAGGGCGGGCTCAAAAAACAAAGCCCGACTGCACAGAGCTTTGGAAGAAGAAAACCAGGATTTTCTTATCTGAATTGGACAGTTTTTCTAAAAGGATGAAATGAAACCTCTGAGCTGAACTGGTCCTCTACAGTTAAACGTTTCCAAACAAACCATAACAAATCAAATAAACCGTAACCAACAGAGGCTTCACCTCCACTTGTGAATCACACAAATTCTATTACATTGTGTGACTCAAAGTAAGGACACTGCAGGGAAAAAACAAACCCAAACTCTTCTCCCAGGATCAGAGCACTGGAATTCCTGACACAGCAAGGAGGATCTGCTGCAGTGTGAGCAGCAGCAGCCAAGGCCCATCTTGGGGGATCTCTGTTTTCAGAGGCACTTTCTGAGCCCCTTCCTGGTGCTGGTACCACTGAGATATTTTGGGGGATGGCAGCTTTGAAAAGCTGACACACAGATCCCTCCTCAAAGTTTCTGCTTGCTCTGGGAGCAGGGACCCACCTGCTTTACTGCTCAACCTGCTGATGAGGGAACCCAGGCTGGTCCTGAACCTCCTGAGCTCCAGGAACCCCCACTGATCACTGGAGATCACTCAGAGCCAGCTGAAATCACCCCCAGCACCCTCTGGCAGGTCCTGAACCTCCTGAGCTCCAGGCACCCCCATTCATCCCTCAGAGCCAGCTGAAATCATCCCCAGCACACTCTGGCAGGTCCTGAACCTCCTGAGCTCCAGGCACCCCCATTTATCACTCAGAGCCAGCTGAAATCACCCCCAGCACCCTCTGGCAGGTCCTGAACCTCCTGAGCTCCAGGCACCCCCATTTATCACTCAGAGCCAGCTGAAATAATCCTCAGCACACTCTTGCAATATTGTCTCCATACAAAAAAACCAAAAATCAAACTTTTCCTTATTTGATCTGCTGGAGCCATGTGCAACCCTCCCCTCCTGAGCCACCTTCATCTCTCTCCTCAACAATCAGCAACCCGATTTTCACAGGGGCCCAGAAACCACAACGGCTCAGTGGCCTGGCAGGGAACTGCCCCCTTTAGAAAAGGATGAGGATGCTCAGAGTAAATTAGCTTAATCAGTAAATCCTCCGGGTGATGACCAGAATGTTTCTCTGGGCAGGACAGAACTAGACAGGTTCCCACCATGTTTTAAACACTGAATATCCTACTGAAACCATTGTTTTGTGCTGCTGAATCACCTCAGCACAGCTGGACTGTCTCTACAGGATCAGACTGTATTTTCAGATGAGGATTCAAACACATTTCCAAAAGCAGCAGAGAATAGGCAGTTTCCCTTCCAAGCAAAACTTTTAAAGAAAGATGGGAGACAGCTTTGATCACTTCACCACTGGCAGGTTTATCTGAAAGGTAATTAAAATTCACTCAATTCAGTCAATGTGTGAACTAATTAATGATCTAAGCAGGCTCTCCTGAGGGGCAGCCCATCCCAAACACCTCCCTGCTGTACATTCAGGTGATTCACACAGTTCACGAGTTCAACGCTCCACACACAAGCTGAGCTGCAGCCCAGAGAAAATGGGAACTTCAGGGAATTTTACACTCCTGCAAAGACATTTTGAGCCAAGGACTATCTGCCAACAGCATCCTGAAACAAAATTAACTCAAGGTATCAGGACCAGAGAGTATTCTGAACCTTATAGCACCTCCACTACACTGGCAGGAAAGGGGAACCAGTCTCAAACGATGCCTCTGAAGTCTCAAGTCTTTTCTCCAGACATACTCAAGTCCATGTGCAGATGGACTTGGGGAAAACCATACTCTGCACCCAAATTCTGCTGCTCAGAGTCACTGAGGAGACTGTAACATCAGAGAGGGCTGTAAAACAGCCATTCCAACTGAAGAGTTCACACCAAGCTCTGGCAGAACAGCTTCGGGAGACTGAGCATGCAGAACCTTCAGCTACACTGATTTCTCCCCCTGAACAAGAACAACAATTTCATTTTAAATACCCTTACTGTTAAGACAGTGAGAGCGCTACACTTAAGTGGCTAAACAGATGTGAAAGTGAAATGGTTTACAAAATGATCTTCTGAATTTGCCGAGTGCTCTCAGCTTTCCTAAGAATGTCACTCGTAACAGGAAAACAAAAACAAAATGTGCTTATGGATAGCCAGAAAAGCCAAAGTTAAATTACCTTTTTAGTATTTTTCTTTTAAGAGGTTTAAGTACATATTACTGAGAAAACTCAACCCATTTAAAAAACAAAAACCACGCTTAGCTGAAGAGGAGATGAAAAGACGTTGCTAGGCAACACAGACAAACTATTTATAAAGCTCGAATACACTTTTGAGATGCTAAAATTTCCACGTATGTGGGTTTGAAGAGCAGTGACAACTGCTCCTTAATTACTATTCAAGGTGACAAAGAAAACAGCAGGCAGCCTTTCTCCCCTGACATACCGGGATGCCTTTGGTTTCCAGGATGAGGCTGGGGACGTGCCTGGCCGAGAGCGCCAGGCGGATGGCGTCCTGGATGCGCTTCACCAGGCTGCGGCTGAAGGCGTGGCTGGAGGCCATCTTCAGGAACAGGATCACCCTCTCCTCGCCGTCCTTGTTGTACTGAGGGACGCAGAGGCTGTCCGACACCTCCTCGAAGGCTTCCACTGCGAACGGGATGCGCGTTAGGGGCTGGGGCGCGCCGAGCGTTCCGGGCGCGCACACGGGTTTTGGGGTCACATGGAACGAAAAATAAATCGCCTCCCCTGCGTGGGCAAAGGGAAACAGGCAGCCCCTGCCTGCTCTGGAATTTCAGCTCGTAGGTGGAAATGCAGGTTTAAGGACCATTCAGGTCCGTAACGAATTTATTGTCGCTTTTGGGACAGCTCAGGTCTTACACTAAGCCCTTTTCTCTGCTTTCCCCACCGCAGCACAGGCAGGAGACTCAAGGCCCCGCTGCCACAAGAACAAAGAGGCAACAGGTCCCCGAGGCTCAGATTAGCACCTTTGCAGGGACAGTTTCCCCACCTGTCACAACACAGGCTTTGAAATACAAAGCACAAGCTCAAGAACTACCTCTAATTATCAGGAAAGGTACAATAAAAACAGTGTCAAGAGCTTGCCTTTAGGGGAAGAGAAAAGCCTGACAGGTTCAGGAGAAAAGAAAAAATCTATTCCATAAAATGTTGCTTTTGTACATCCCGAGAAGTCACCTCCTACCCTACAGGTACTTCAGGAAAGCAAGCAGTTTTAAGTTTACAAAATCAAATTTTACTGATACGAACACAGTCTGTACTGTATCACTTGAAAAACAGCAAGGTTTTTCTTACTTAATCCTTCTAAACAGCTTTGTAATGCTTAAGTTTCAGATTTAAGGCAACAATGTCATAGCTGGAAGAGGCAGAAAGTTGATTTCATACCTATGTTATAGATTTCAGAACTTCCAAATCTTACTCCATTGGGATTTAATGTGCCATCACTGGAAAAACCACAAATAAAACAAAGAAACATTAAAATATGATCACAGCTTGATCGAGAGGAAAATTTGATGCAATTAACCAAGTCTCTCTAGTGAAAGCAAAACCACATTAGAAACAGTTTTCAGAGAATTTGAGTCAAAAAGGCATTTTACTCATTAGAATGAATCTGTACAGAGACCAGCATCATTAATTCGCTCAACTTTGTTCCTAACAGCAACTTTGAAATGCAAGCAGTAAATCCAGCCCCAGCTGTGATCCTGAACGTCTGTGATCACTGACACAGGCCCCACTTAACACCTGACCTGCTGTAAGGAAGTTTTGCTGTAAAACAAGGTGGTGGCAAAGCCAAGTCCCCCAGTTCACCACCTGGAGTGTGCTGCACTCTCAATCCACACTCCTGTGACCACTGTGAGCCATGGAACACAAAACCAAGTCCAGTAGAGTCTTGTGCTCATAAACACAAAAGTGGGGTAGAACCCTGAAATGTGCTCCCTTCCCTCAAATCCAGCTGCTCTGATGAATTTCAGGGTTGAGATCCACAATATGGGATTCAATAAAACGAATATAAAGCTAACAACAGGGTGACAGAATCATGTGCGTTTTACTCCTGGGTGAAGACTGCGAATTTTAACCCTTGTTTCCTGCAAGCAGAACACTGTACCTGCGGCCCAGCATGACAATCCCTCCAGTCTTGGGGTTAATTTTGCAGTAATCACCGTGGGCCCAAACACCTGGTGGGGAATGGCAAAGGTTAAGCAGCTGATTTTCCTCACCCGGTCACAGCAGACATTGTGTAACTCAGCTGGCATGAACTGAGTGAAACACACAGAAATACAAGTGAGATGCTCTGAGAACTGCCCCCAGCCAGGGTAACAGCACTGAGCTCCACAAACAACCCAAACCACATTTACTGTAAAGAACCAGCACAGCCAGGAGCAGCTCAGAAATCAGGATCAAACCCCAGGTTATCATCTGATTGCTTGTTTGCATGAGTACACAGCTTTCCTTACAAAAGCAGTGAAGAGCTGCTCTGAACACCTCATTTTGAATCACTGGAAGCATCTTCCACAGAAGCAACAACATTCCCACCTCGATTCATTGTCTTTCTTGATCCTTTTATTATGCACAGTTCTGTACAAGAAGCTTTCTGGGTTTGTGTAATAGGTATCAACAATTCCCTAAAGAGCTTTTGTGCTTACCGTTCTTGATTTGTCTAAATGTAAAATCAGGTTTGACTTTTCATTATTCTTTAAGATTGAGACTGCCACAGCAGCCTGCCAAAACCAGAAGCACTACTCAATTCTACTCAAGCTTTTCTGAGGAAAAATATCAACCTCAAGTATTTGCACATAAGACCATTTTCCAACTTAATTGTTACCATCTCAAGCCCATTTACAGGGAAAGACAGAAAAGGGGTGCAGACAGAACCTCAGTGATTTCAGTCTTAAGACTGTCCCACAGATTTTTCTATTTGCTGCTCTCAGGCTTAAATACAGACTGCACCTTTCACATTCCTCAGTTTTCCTCTATGATTATCTCCTGCTGTACATCCTGACTTTTCAAGTGAATCCACTCTGTATTGTTGCTATCTATTAAAAAAAAGGTTTCCACATGCAAAACAACCCAGCAGCTGGAGATCCTGCTCCTAAAAAACCCCTGCCCCAGAAGCACCAGGGATTTTGGCTTTGCTGTGCCACACCAGGAAAAGCCCTGGATGAGCAGAGTCCTCCAGAATTACTAAGAAAAGCCTCTGGTCCACAGGTGCTTGTTCTTTTTTTCTGTAGATGCAGAATAAGAGATGCAGAATATGCATGTCTGAGGCAGCAAATATTTAATATATGTTTAATCCTCATGCTAATGAGGTAGCAGGTCAGCATTATCCCTTGGGATTGACTCCTGCAGGCAGGAGCAGCCTGGCAGAGGTGCAGCAGCAGCTGATTGCTCCTGTCCTGTCCATCTCACAGCCATGCCAGGCAGTCTGTGCCTGCACCGCACACTGGGACAGGCAGATCTGCCTGAAGACAGCAGCAGCAAAACTGGATTAGAGCTCTGCAGAGATCTTTCCTGGTTTTATTTGGATTTCTATTCAAAATGAAACACGAGGAAACAGAGTGAGACGTTATGAAACACTGTGGAGTTCTCACCCTGGAAATTGGGACCCAAAGCTGCACCTGTGGCTGTCACTGGGCAGCAGCAAATAATCCTGTGTCTCTCCCCTCACAGGCTGCATCAGCTTCAATACATACCTGGGAATTTGGAAAAATAAGCCTTTCTGTATTTGCTCCCGTTCTCGTCATTCCAGAAGTGTGTGGGCTGACAGGGAATGGGCTTGGTGCAGACCAGCTCCCCACTTTCACCCCAAACCGGTTTTCCTGTTGACAAAGAAAAAGGTATTTTCCACATCTCCTTTCTGTAAATAACAGCAACAATGCAAAGAGCATCTACACTCATTTATTATTAAAGATCATCTAGCTCCTGTATTTTCTGTGTGTGCACAGCATTTTGGATCATAGTTACCTTCATCATTCCACGCTTCTACAGCCATTCCAAGATTCCTGGCCTGAATTTCTCCTTTGTAAACAGGAACTGTAACATTGTGACCCATGAAACATGAAATGATATCCGTTCCACCTACAACAGAAGAAATCCATTGAGAATATGCAGTGTTTTTGGGAAAAAGCAAACCTGAAAAACTACATAGGAACTCTGGAACAGCCAACTGCCAAAGGCCTCTGATCCACACTAAGCAGCACAGAACAAACAGCATTATCCAGGATGTTGTGACTTATTAAAGGCTTTCTTTCTTACATTATAGATCTTGTTATATGTGTATGTCTTTCATGCAGAACTATCCCTTAAGGCGTAACTTTTCTCCTTTCAACAGCCTCTTTAATCTCATTTAAGGAAATTTCCATTTATAGGAGAGAGAAAACAAACAGGCCCCATTTTACAGACTTCAGATGTTTACAGAATTACTTAGAAATGTTTTCTTGTTGGTTTTCATTAGCTTAAAGTAACCAGTCAAGCTATTCTACTCAGCATTTACTTAGCTTTTCTACCTTATCAGCATGGGAGGAAGGGAGCCAGGCCTTCAGGATGAACAGTTATCTTAAGAAAAATAGATACTGTCAAAGTGCTTACTTAACTGGAATATTTATAGTCTTTCTAGGACTTCATGGAAGAGAATTAAGACACAAATCAATCATGTTAGCTCTTCTCAAAAATAGGCTGCTGCATTTGAGTCTATTAATGTCTGTAGTAGCAAGTTCTAGATTCAGCACTACTCTTACTGAGCCCAGAGTCTGAGATAACTTCAGTAGCAGAAAAGTTACATTTTTTAAAATCAAACTGAGTTAAAAAGCCCTTTGAAAAAGTCAGTCCTTGTTACAAAGCAAAACCAGGAGTGCTGTGGTGGACCTTAACGTGAGCAGAAGTTGCTTCAGCCAGCACTGCTCACAACAAACTGCACAGCATGGGGGCTTGATACTTCTCTAATTATATAATCTACCAAAAAAAAAATCCTTCTGCAGTGCCAATTACTTGGCACAAAAGAACTGAAATGGGAACTCTCCAAGAGGTATTTTCTGCTAAAGTCAGCTATATGCAGAACAGTATGTTCTGTGGGTTAATAGACTCTTTGCTTGATCTCACCCTGCCACCCCTAAGGACAGCCAGTCAAAATAAATGATCATACTTAAAATCCAAAACCTCCACCAAAAACACTTTGGAGTGCCTGAGTTTCATTATGGCACAGTGAATTATGCAGAAAAACCTCAGCACTAAAAAGACAGCTCATTCCAGTTTAACTATAAGCAATCCCCAATGATCCAAAGGCTTCAGCTTCCCAAACAGGCAGGAAGGAACTGCACAGGCAATCAGAGAATCGCTGAGATGCTGCAGCATAAAAGCCTCACCTGAAATGGATCCCAGGAGGACACTGCTTTTGATGTGTTTGTAGACATACTCATAGCTTTGAGATTTGAGAGGTGATCCCGTAGACAGGATAGTGTGGAGTGTTTGGAGGTTGTGCGTTTCACCTGAAAAAAGGAGAAAAGCAACACAGGTTAAGGCAGAATTTCTTCCCAGTGTTTGGAGCTATTTGTCACTACAATCCAGAGTAATTACATAAAGGGCTGTGACAAGACAGGGAGTCAGAACCAGGAGAGGAAAGGTAGGAGGGAGGACAGAAGGGATTCACCAGCTTTTTGAAGCTTACATGGTTTTAAATTTTTCTGTTCTAGCACAGCCAGCCACTTTGCACCCGTTCCAAGGATGGTGATCCTAGAGGGAAAAAAAAGGTTTACATGTTTTGCATATTTAAATATGCTAAGATTCTAAAGACCTGCAATTCCCACTGCAGCGAGCAGAGGCTGTTACACACTCTGCACGTGGATTAGACAAACAATGCAGCCTCTCAGAGCTTTCCAAGTGCAAGGCACATCCTTTTGAACTATCAAAATCAGTCAGATCAAATGTCATCTCAGCAGCTTTGAAACTTTTAACTCCATCTTTAAATATTAAGCAAAGCTTTCCCATCTCACAAAGACATTCACTTACATTTACAGGAATTTGTAACTGCAGAACACTCCAGAGACATCAGAAAATGTTACAATGTTTACTTTATTAATGGACCGTAATTTCCCAAGAGTGCCTTGGCACAGTCTTACACATTTCAGGGCACAGTTTGACAAAAAAATTACTTTACTGTGGGACAGCAACCAGTGATTTTCTGCTTCTGATTCAGAGATACCTGTTCAGTTTCCAGTGGTGAAAGCCTGAGCTGGCCATGCCTAAATGAACAGGAAACTTGGCCCAACTGAACAATTCAATCCTGCCCTTGCAAAGTGTATTTGGAGCTCTCCAATGCAATAGAATTAAAACTTGAAACAAAGGTCGTGTTTCTTCCATCTGTCAATGCAAGTGCCAATTTAATGCTCCTGCTGACCTTCAGGAAATCCTCTTACCTGGCTTCCACTGATGCATTTTATATTTCAGCAATAAACTCACTGAAGAAAATGCAGAGATGGATGAGGGTAAGGGACACAGCCTGAGTGCAGAGAGCATGGGCAACACCAACACCAGCAGAGCTTAAAAGAGATCCTGCAAGGTTGGTTTTTCCTCCAAAGGCAGGACGGGAGGTTCTGTTCCAGGCAAGGAGAAGGGAGTATTTCAACACTGCCAAAAGGGGATCTCTGCCTTTGCCATGCTGGTGGAATATTCCCCCCTCAGGCAGGAACAGGCTCCTTGCACAAACACATCAGTGCACAGAGCAGTTCATCAGGCACGTGGGAAGGGGCACCAGAGAGGCACAGAATGGTTTGGACTGGAAGGAACCCTACAGATCATCTAGTTCCAACCCCTGCCATGAGCAGGGAACCCCCCAGCCCAGGGCTCCTCAGTTACCCTGCACCCCAACCCATGTGAACTATTTTTACTCTTGTGTAACATCTCACTTTCCCTCTATGCCTCAAACCGGTGCTTATTTTACATTAGAATACAAAATGCTTCTCTATTTTAAGCTCTTTGACACTTCCTCTACAGCACATGTAGAGCCAAATCTCCCTTTATTTCCTTCCAAAGGCTACATAACTGCATTTAGTCACCATCCAGCAATTCCCTTGCACGGCTCATTAATGGATGTGCCCACTTGAGTCATTCCTGCCACGCAGGATGAGATATCCTGATGATACCCTGAGAATATGCTCTCTGAAGGAAAGTGTGGTGCCTCTTCAGAGAATAAGGTAATCTTCACATGTCGGAGCCTTTTTTTTTTCTTTAACATATTTAACATATGAGTGAGCTGGGAACAGACTGCATGATGAAGCAGCACGCAGATGGCCACCGCTTTTAGCGCCAGATTACAAAAGTGAGACATGCAGACACATTTATCTTCACTTGCTTTTGGCATGTGGAAACAATGCTTAAAAATAAGCTGGGTTGTTTCTCAATTCCCTTTATTTTTTTATTTTTTTGCCTGTTGTTCTACCAGGGGGTTTCTTTGGGGGCGGGGGGCGAAGCATGGCTGGAGTTTGTGGGTTTCTTTTGTGCTTGGTTTTGTTTTTTTAATGGAAGCATTTTGACTTGGCATTCAGCTTCAGTTATAATAGCCAGAGACAAAATGTCAGTCTTTAAATATTACATGTCACAAAAGACAGTGAAGTTTAAATTATTAATCATGCGGAGTCAGAAAGTGAATCTTTTGTCATCCCCTTTCCACCACAAACAATTTTAATTATCAATTAAAAATGACACTCCTTTTACTGGTAATAAAATTCAAATTTACTCCTAACACGCAGCTGGCAAAATAGGAAGGTTACAAAATAAATTTTAAAAACTCCAAGTTTAACAAAGTGTACAAAGCTAAGTGCAATCACAGGGGTTTACAGCTGTTTATCTGCTACCTGGCTTTTCTCTAAGCTTCAAGAAAGGGTGCTGAGAGCATTTTCAGGCACAAAAAATGGCATAAAACACTTACTGAACAGCTTAGCAGCATGAATTAGGCATTACAGATTAAAAAGCAAAATATGAAAATATAAGCAGCCCTGCTGAGCCCTTCCAGTCAATTTATGTCTTTAAGTCAAAGTTCTATATTAAAATCTTAAGTTGAGCTGCTTGAAAAAAAGAATTCTTGTTTACTAAGTTCTGAGTGTGCTGAGAAATTACTCTTCAGATTGCTCCCAATTACTGCCTTTTGAAAAGGCTGTTCTTGACAACTATTGAACCAAAAGTCCTTGTTTGCCTGGAATTCTAATACCTGACTCCAATTTGAAACAATCAGCTCTTTGTCTCTCCTCCTCTCTCGGAAAATGTTTCAGTACAAATTTGTAAAAGCAGTTCCACACCCAAGGCTGAGCCAAACGATAAACTGTGTCACGCTGTGCACGAGTTCCTGAGCAAGAGGGACCTTCAGTGAGGTTCCCTGGGTCACTGTGACAGGAGCCAGGGCCACTAACCCTTGATTTGACCCTGCATACATACCCCAGTCTGTCAGTCAGGTCCCAGAGCACATTTGGGGAAGGAATCAGAGGAGATCCATCATACAGGACCACTGAAGCTCCTGTAGCAAGTGCACTCACCAGCCAATTCCACATCATCCAGCCAATCTGGAGGAGAGAAGAAACCTCCATGAGAGTCAGTGCCTGCAGTCCTGGCAGCCCCAGCAGTGCTGCCTGCTGCCACAGGAGCGACAGGCTCTGAGAGGGTGCACTGATCAGACCTTGGGAGAAACTGAAGCACAATCCCTGCCCTCATGCAAGAGCTGCCACCTTCCCCTCCCTGAACTCCTCCTGCTGTTAAACCCACAGCACTGACTGTGTCTGATCATGTCAGTGAACAAGGCTGGAGCTCTGCTCATCCCCTCACCTGTCCCAGGCCTCCTCAGCTGCATGTTCCTGATGGATGTTCATCTAAGTGATCCTCACAAAGGCCTAATGAGGTGGGGATCCCACACCTCCCTGCACACACAGCTTTAAAGCACCAGGCAGGAGACAGGACAACTGTGAGACAAGGCAATTACCATGAGCCCTCCATGGAGATACTGCAAACTGACTAGTCCTGTTAAAGTTCAGAAGGGAACTCATGAGGAAAGCCAGCAGCCCTCTCAAACTGCTACAGTCACAGAAGGCTTAGGAATCATTTTTCTTTATCGCAGCATTAAAAAAACCACTACCCACCATATAACTGAACTCACATGAGGTTTACCCCCTTGTCTTTTCATCAGGCTTAGAGCTGGGCAGCTTCTTTCCTCACAACCAAAACAGAGACATAACAAATTCTCATCTTCACTATGACCTAGCCCTGCAGGAAGGTGGAATCTGATTTGTAGGTGATATTGATGAGGCAGCTTGATCAATAAACCTAAGAGACTAAAAATCAATCCATTTTCCTCACCAGTTAGGTCAGAAACATTTAACATGGGTTTGACCTTTCATCAGAAAGGTCCCTGCTGCATTTTATTATTTCACCTGATTTTTTTTTTAAACTCAGATGTGACGACCCCTTGCAGTAAATTTAACACACAAAGAAGTGCACTTTTGGATTTGTATGAGAAGTTGTCCCATCTCTACAGGAAAAACATGTTCCAGTGTTTATAAGAATGCCTTAAGCCCCACTTGCCGTTGTGTAGTACATAATCACATCACTGCTGCTCATGTTGCCATGAAGAATGTGTTCCTTCAGGTGCTGGATGAGGGTGCCCTGCAAAGAGTGAAAGGAAAACACAAGATCACATAAAGGAAAAGCAAAACTCTGACAGCACATTAAGGCTTCAAAAACACTCACACAGTCAATAGCTTGCAGGATGCACTCCAGGATTAAAGCAAGTATTTCCTTTAGCTACAACTGAAGTAAATCCCAGGGTCTATCTACAGCAGCAGCAACTGCATTCTCCATTTTCTCACACAACTTTTCAGCCTCTCTCATTAGACCTCAGCAATTCCCACTGCACATCACTTTTAATCCATGGAATAAACAACTCCCTTCCCTTCCAACAGCCATCAGAGTTGCAGAGTACTCCATGCAGACCCTAATTTTAACAGCAGGCTTGAAGCAATCAGATTTTCCAAGAGAAGCCCTTTGACAGTTTCATTCTGAATGTATTTGGGCAATAGGAGGACTGAAGGACTGAGAGCTGCCATAAACTGTACCAGCTGCTAAACATTAGCACCATGAGTCCAAATTATCTTATCTGTTAACATCCAGGAGACAAAAGATCAGACAGATCTCTTGTAAACACTGGAGTGACTAGAAATGTGAAATGTCTCACTGCTCAGAGCATCAATATTAATAATGTCCTGAAAATGTATTACTTCCTTTTGTTGGAAATGCTGCTAAACCACCTTCCTGATCGTCATTAAAGCATAACTTGCTAGGATAAATAAATTTACAGGCTACTTCATTAAGTCACTTCACTGCAGTGACAAATTAATGTAGCCAATGTGAAAATAAAAAACGGTTTTTGCATTTATGCAGGGAGTCACAGCAAAAATATTAAGAGGCTCATAAGCACGAAACAAGATTTACACTGAAAGAAAACAGATTACAGATAAACATTCGAAATGAAAAAGGAGAGTCATAAAACTGGCACATGCTTCGGGAGAAAAAGCAGAAAACATTAAATAAAAATAAAGGATTAAACCTTATTTTCACTTCAGTGCTCAAAGGAACCACCAGGTCTGAATTCACCTACTGCTGCTTGAACACCCTCAGCTGTCACAACGCTGCCATCTAGCTACAGCTGCCGCCTTCTGCAGCTGAAAATCACCCCAAAAATCGGGATTTAGCAACGCTCCGTCGAACTGAATTGGCAAGGTTGCCAGAAGAATTGCAGGTGTTTACATAATTACTGCATTTACAAAGGAAAGCACATTGTCCCTGCAGGAGACTCTGAAAGAGCCACACAAAAGAGCAAAATTAAAAGTCATATTCAATTATTATAAATACTGGTTTTCCTTTTTCCTTCCTTTAGTTTTTGCTACTTCACAGTTTTGGAGCCAAAAGGAGATTTTTAACAATGGTTTTAGGTATAGGGTATGAACACTTTTCCCTGCAAAACCTCACATATCTCAGGCTGGAAACAAAAGAACTCTGGGAGAAGGTGGAGCTGCTCTAAACGCACAGCCCAAAATGCTGAATTATAGGATCAGTTTATTCACAGGGCTTTTATGACCCTCCAAATAAACCCCAAGCATTTATCACTTCCCACCAGATGTGGCAGCTGATCAAACTCACTGGTCCTCCTCAGGGCCAAGGCAGGGCTGGGGAAAGTGCTGAGCATCTGGAGTGTCAGGAAGCAGCAGGAACAGCTGCTGAGCCCCAGCGGGGCCCAGGAGGGATTTCCAAAGCAGGGCTGAGCCCTTGCACAGCTCAGAGGGGCAGGAGCAGCTCCTCAGGGCTGGGCTCAGAGCAGCAGAGCTCTCAGTCTGAGCAGGAAACAGCCTCAGAGGGATCTGCCTGCACCTACACCAGGAATCTGCAGCAGTGCAAGGTTTAAGCCCAAGCCTTGCAGAGATGGAGAGATATGAACTGAAGAGGATTTTATCTCAAAATTCTCTCCTTAGATGGCTGGGAGCATGGAATAACTGGGAAGGGGCCTGACATGAATGAGGTAAGATGAAGAACCAATATTTGCAGGACTAAAGAACATCTTCCTGCAGCCCACCCAACTGGTCAAAACCATACAGGCTTTGCTTCCAGGATCAAAAAAACAAGCCTACTCCTCTAAGCCACCATTTTTAAAATCATCTCCCATGACCTGGCTTCATTTTC
This sequence comes from Cyanoderma ruficeps, assembly GCA_008694505.1. Lineage (NCBI taxonomy): Eukaryota > Metazoa > Chordata > Aves > Passeriformes > Timaliidae > Cyanoderma > Cyanoderma ruficeps. Next base: position 1,590,917 of record VZDJ01000174.1, read on the forward strand.
TTTATTTATGTATGTCATTCCACTGTGCAGCAAGAAAACAGCAGAAACACACTGCAGAATTAGATAAACTGAGTTGTGAATTTGAAGTAGGCTGCCTGTTGCCATCTAAAATCAGTACAGTAACAAACCAGCATTGGAACATACTATAAATACAATAATTGAAATGTCTTCACCAAAATGTCATCTCTTCTTGCTGTCTTCACTACCAGAAACACACTTGTTTTAAACTAAGGCTGGAAAATAAAGCAAAGACAGTAGGCTAATTCTGCTTTTTTTTTTAAATCAAATCAATGCAAAACATCCTATTAATTCCAGTGGAAACAAGATTAAGCCTAGAACAAACAGACAAACCCAATAAAGTGTGTAAAAGACATCTGAGAACTTGTTTGCATGGACTTTGTAGGCCCTGTTCAAACACTGAGGTCCCTAATGCAACCGTTTGCTGTCAGCAGCAGAAGAAAAATCATCCTGCACCACAACTACAGAGCTGCTCAGTAGGAACAGAACCACCACAAACAGCAGATTTTATTCCTCCATCCATCCATCCATCCCCTGCCCTCCTCCCCAGCAAGGATGAGCAGTCTGACCTAAACTCTCAGGTAGCTGTGTGCATGATTCAGCTGGAGAGCAGAGTCATGATTCAGGGCCAGCTAACACAGGTAACATGGGAAAAGTAAGAACTTTGCAAAAGACAAGTCCTATTGTCTGATCTGCAGCTATTTTTCCATCTCTGGTGTTTATCACCCACCGCTGAACAAAACACCTTCCCCTGTTTTTTTGCTAATCCACCTCTGCAAGTATTTCACCAGTCTAAAGCCAGCACAGCTTCAAAACATCTGTCAAACTTCAAAACCCACCTCCCTTCTTCACAAACACTGGATTTGTGTCCCAAAGGGACCATTTTGTACATCACGTGCTGCCTGGTACCAGCTCCTACTGACTGATAAGATATGAAGCCAAGTGTTTACAGGCAGCAGGGGATTTGTCTGTGGGCAAATCCTCCAGTCCCTGCCATCAAAGAGAGGCAAGAACACACACACGTTGGGGGCACAGCAGCAAAGGATCAAAGGATCCTGCCCTCAGGCCACCCAGCCCTGCAGGATGCTCCTCCTGACTTGCAGAGCAAACAGCAGCAAGGAGGGACTCTGGCTAAAAGTTGTGCAGTTCCATTTATACACGTTGGTACAAAGTGCTCTAAGCAACACATCCTGCCTGCCTCAAATGGGGAAAAAAACTGCCTTCTATTAGGGATTAGAGCAGAATTAAAGTTTCAACACTGCTGTAGTCACTTTTTCCATTTTAAGAGCTTTGGAACATTTACAGCAAGTGGAAAACACATGAGCAAGGGTCATTCTGGCACCAATAACAGATATCTACAGCCACAACAAGACACTGCCCCCAGCAGTTTCCATTCGATGCAAAACCTACACTCGAGGAGATTCCAACTCTCTGGCTTCCTTCCTTAAAGGACTGATGAGGATGGCATACCCTAAACTGATAAACATGAAGTAATATTCAAGGTAAAAAATTATAAAAACTGCAAGCTCCCTATGGGCCTCAAGCTAGCAATGTCCAAAAATCAGTTACAAACTCAAGTTCTTTGGCTTTTCTTTTTCAATTGTCAGTCAGGCCACTTCTGGTGCTTTTCTGGGTGACATTTGCTCCCAGGAAACCCCGGGAATCTGAAAGGTCTCCACACTGGTTTCTAAACCAAAATATTTTATATCCTTACCCATCCACGCTTGCTCTCAAATAGGCACTAACAAATAAAAAAGGTTCACTGTCAAGTTACTGAAAAAACTGTCAGCAATCAATTTTTCCTTAAAATACATCAGGGTGTGATGCTGTTAAAGGAAAAATGTAAGCCAAGCAGTCAAGCACAGCCAGTGCAGCTCCAGGAGGGAGGACATACCCCTGCTGAGTGAACCATGCATTTGGGTGCCCCTGTGGTGCCTGAGGAATACATGATAAAGAGAGGATGGTTGAAAGGCAGCTGCTCAAATTCCAGCTGGGGAGGCTGGTCTCCTTTCCCAGTAGCAAGGAAGTCTTCTAAAAAGACACTGCACAAGAAGGAGGGGGAAAAAAAAAAAGGAACATTTCAAAACTTTCTGAAAGCATAACCCCAGCCCATGTGTAAGATCACCTCTGTACCCAGCAGTGCTCCCATTACCTGTTTGGAATCTTAGAAATATCTATGGCTTCTCTTGAAGATACATATGGAATCACCACCACCTTTTTTAGGTCTGGAAGCCCTGGGAGAAGGAAGAAAACAATCATTTCCTACATTCAGTTACATAAGCAAAGGTCTTTTCTGCCTGATTGAATCATACAGTGTAATGCACTAAGTAACAGAAATAATTCTGATGCACTGAGTATTGAAACCCCAGAGGACTGAATGGTTACCCAAGATGTAATTTCCTCGGTGCTGCCAGCTTTTTATGTGTAAATCTGCAAGCTTTAGTGCTGTAACACCCCTCCTCTTGTCTTCAGCAGCACTTTGCTTGAGCTTAAAAACACCATCATCAGCCCCTCTTCCCCTGCTTCTACAGCTGGCTAATTTCTGATGATCTATTAAAGTTAAGCAAGCAGAAGACTTAAAATTACAGAAAAGACCATTCAGCTTTTACCCAGATCTGTTCTGAAAACCTCAGTGGCCACCATAAAGGAGGCAGGAAGGACAGCAACAAGCGGTGGCAGTGCAGGCTCTGAGTGCTCACAGAAGCACAGAGCAGGTGGGATGCAGTGAAATACCTTTTACCACCCTCAGCAGCTTTTCCAAGTGGTTGTGCTCTTTGCCATTGTATATAACAGCTTCCACAGAGAAGATGAGCTTAGGCTGAATTTGGGAAAATCTGTCCAGTACACCCTAGGGATAAAGAGAAAAATGTGTTAAAAATATGAAATTGACTGCTGCAGTAGGAAACTTTAGTGGGTGCTAAATGCAAATTTCCAAACAAGCAAGGAATAAGGACAAGAATTAACAGGAGAGTTGCTAAAAGACTGCCTGCTTGTCTTTCACTCACGAGATCTCTGAAGCACAACAGGTTTGTAACAATCTATTTAATGACCCCCAAAGAGATCAACCGATGATAGAACCCCGACAGATCACAGAACATTCTTTAGGATAAGCTCACAAAGTTCTAAACAGCTAAAAAACCACCCTGCGAGTCAGATTAGACTTGTGTAGAGGAGCAGCAGCTGTGATGTGAGCAGGAACTGGGCACTTGGTGTCCATGAAGGTGCTCAGGACTCCTGGGGGCAGCTGCAGGAAGGAGCTCCAGGTGCCCCACGCTGCTCTGACAGCACCAGGGCTGGGGGAATGAACACCAGCCTTGGGGGAGATGCATTTATGGGCTGAGCTGGCCCCCCACGTGAACTGGCAGCTTTGTTCTGCCACCATTAACAAAGGAAACCAAGCCGCTGGTTTTCAGCAAAATAAATTGATATTGAATACACACAGACTACCAACAAAAGATAGCACGGCTCCTTTAGAATCTCTGCAGCACAACACATTCAAATGCTAAATTTTCAGGTGTCTCCTCCAGCTTACACTGTGTTCACAAATTTACCACAGCTATCATCCTATTTGAGATTAAAACCCTTCTGGCATTTACTTTTTTCCATGTACACTGCATGCAGCAGCCTACCAGAAATGGATCTCTTTGTATTCAACAGCAAGAAGCAAATCCTTTCAATAAAAGCTCTCAGCACACTGATGTTCAAACCTCTCTAGCTCCATTACTCGAAGCATTAAGAACTACAAGATTACACAATACTGTAAAATTGTCAGCTAAGTGTTCAAGAGCAATCTCCTAGATCATGCTGCAGAAATCAGACTTGAGTCATCTGCATATTCTTCCCAGCATTCTTTATTCTTCTTGTTTTCTATTTTGCCCTCTACATTGCAGCCAAAATGAGAAACAAATTAGTACCAAATCAGAAGATGAAAGCAAAAACATCACCATCAACTCATCTCTGTTAAACTCTTTCCCAAGCTGAGTTGTTCAGCATTGCAAAAAAATCTGCTGCAAAAGGACAGGAGTCCTGTCCTGACAATTTCTCCATGCTGTCTCCTCGGGAAACCACAGGTAAGGTATAGGGATATGCTAAACAGAAATGTATTAGCTGAGAATGTCACTTAACAGCTTTTCTTCCTGTATTTCCTCTTTCTTGCTCACGTTATAAAAAGCTACAGTGACAATGCACTGACAAATTTATCAATTACTTTAAAACAAACAAAAAAAGCACCAGAATCTCTGAAGTGCCAGAAGAAGTTTTCAAGAAGCCCCTAGTGTGTTACCTAACAAAAAATGGAGATCAAATTAATACATTACAGTTACTCTCTAAGGGAGTATAAAGAAAAATTTCCTGCTTCTTTGGTATATTCTCACACCTCCTCCTTTTTACCATTTCCCAGGAACAGACCAAGCAGGCACACACGTGCTGTGTGCATTTCTGTGTGTGCCCACCCTCACGCTGAGCGCAGAGCACACACAGCCCATTTCCACCCTGCCTGGTGTTTAAAAATTAAGACCAATGAGCACTGAGGGTACTCTAAAGAGAAGAGTCAAATGTGAAGAGAAGTGTGAATTAGAAGCAGAGATGGCTCCAGTTCTCAGGGTCCTACCAAAGCTGCTAACACACCCAGTCAGATTCATTAGCACTGGCAGCATCCAGCCCCACAGGGCAGCCTGATATGGTACAAAGGCAATACAAACAGATGGAACATGTAATTGCTACACTGGAACTTTAATCCAACCAGATGGCTCAGCAAGGAATTCCTTCCACAAAAAGCTCAGGTGTAGCAGACATGGCTCATTCTATTCCACGAGCCTCCAGTTCAGTCCAAAAAATTGTGCAGGGCCCCACAAACGGAGCTGCACTGAGCTCACCGAAGGCTCCTCACCCAGTTCTGGGAGCAGAGCTTCTTTATAAACTCATAAATCCAACCATTCCTCATGCACAGGCCACCACTTCCCCATTAATTTATGGAAACAGATAACAGGGAGTAGAGAGATGAAGCAGCAGCTGCCAAGAGTGGCATTGTGTGTGGGAGGCAGCTCAGTGGTTCTCTGACAGCAGACTTCCTCAAGGCTGGAAGCCTTGGGAGGGATGGCATTCAGAGCCTGCAGCGTGTAGGCAGCTCTGAGGAGTGACATTTCTGAGCTTCACAAAACACACACACAATTGGACTTCAAATGTTGGAAATGTTACACTATTTCTCCCAGCACAACAGTTTGGTTTTTTTAAATAATAACAGGACTAATGCAACTCCACAAGAGGAGGAATGGCTTTTCCTCAGGGTGGAAGCCAATGTTTCTGAGGGCCTCTGCTGATCTCCTTCAGGATTTTAGGATTTGAATTCATGCCAACACACAGTGCCAAAGGAAAATAAGTGATATTGATGGCACTGCAGCTCCAAGGCCAAGTTCCATTAAAAAGCTATCACAAAAAACTAAAAGCTGGGCACTGAAAACAACAGCACACCAACATGGACAGAAAACATACCAGCCCTTTGTAATGCGAGTAAAGTGAACAATCTTCCCCCAGATAAGAGATCGAACCACATTGCACAGAAAACACTCCACACCATCATTTTCTGAGCAAGCAGAAAATATTTGTAGAACAGACTGATCATTACATGCTGTAATGATTTTTTTAATCATTTTTTTTTTCCCCAACAATACATCCTCAAGCATAAGGACGTGGAATGCTGCTGCCCTCTAGTGCTAATCCAGGAATGATTATTCCATACATTCAGGGTTAAACACCAAAATTGAGGGTTTTATCTAAAAACACTGTTCTCCACACTGTGCAATTCAAAACCACTACATTTCTCATGTAAACTTTTAGCTAGAAGAAAGGTTCAATACTCCCCTTAGAAGTGATTTAGATCTGTTGTTGATGTGCACTGAAAACTTTTCAAACAGAGCAGAATATATTCCCAAAGCTTCCAGGGCCTATCTGTTTGGATGTCATAATTTCACACACAGCATTTATTTCCACACTAAAACGAGTTAATCAGGTTAGTGATATTAGTATGAAATTCCTCACTGTTGGCAAATAAAGCCTTGTGGAAAAGAGCAATCAGGGTTGGTGCTGAGTTCACCCTGACAGGAGGCAAAGGATGGGATACTTAGGCAAAGAAATTGGAATGTGGAAACCTGAGCGTGGCTGAGCAGCCTGGGGCAGGATTTGGGAAGAAAAGCCAAGCCTCGGACAACTCTGTTGCACTGCTGCTCATTTGCACATTTAATATAATAAAAGCTCACCAAGACCGTGGAGCCCATCTAAAAATATCCCAACAGTGAGTAGCTCAAGCCACTCAAACCACCAAGCTGAAAATCAGCAGTGACAACCGAGAGCGAGCGAGCTGGGGCAGCTGGAAAAGCCGCGGAGCGCTCGGCTGTGCCAGGAGGTGGCAGCAGGACTGAAGGGAACAGAATCCATCTGTCACCTGAATTGATCACCCTCGAGTCTGTCTGGGACGCGGCGAGGGCTGCTCCGCACAGGCACTGAGGTTTTACTCACGTTAATGCCGAAGTCTGGCGATGTGGAGCTCCAGATGGCACCGATGCTCGCGGCAGCCAGCATCGCCTCCACTGCGTGGATGCTGTTGGGTAGGTAACCTAGGGCAGAGGTGGGATGGTTAGAGATGGAGCAACACTAAAAAAGATAATTTACATAATACAATAAAACTGTTATTTATACAGCAAACAAGCTTTAAAAATGCAAAATCCCAGACTGAAGCACCTTTTGAAGTTCTCCACGCCATCGATGTTGTACCTTGAAGCCAAATCAGTTACGTGAGGAATTCGTAATAAATCCATTTATCAAGATATTTGTATCAGGGTTTTTTTATCTACAATATTATGCCCAATTTACAAATGTTCCTGCTTAATTAATAAGCCTTGCAGGGTAAGAAGGCAGCACACTGGAAAGAGTAATTGGAAGATAAAATTAGTGATTGATAAGGGTACACAAAGACCAAGAATACAGCAGCATGCAGGGCAATAGCACAAGACTGCAGGAACAGCCATTAGAGAAAGATCCAGTATCTGCAAGGAAAGATTATAAATAGCTCAAGAGCAGAGATTCAGCTTCACAAAGCTAAATGTTGTCTGCTAGACACTGCCAGAATCTTAAATACAAACAAGCAAAACCAGTGTCTCAGCTGATAAGGGAGAAACAGAGTGGGACAAGCCTTGGAACCTTCCCACACAAATGTGGCTCTTCAGGTTTCTCTCATTAGCTTGCAGCAAGATTTCAAGATTTAAATTCAATTTATCATGACATACAGAGTAAATTAATGCCAAGAAAGTCAGATTTTACTTTCAGTGAGCTCAATTTGAGCAACTCTCCAGAAGGTGCCGGGTGGCTGAGTCTGACTCTGCACTGCTCAGAATCCAGCCCACAAATGAAAACATGCAACTGGAATTCACAAACCACACTGAGGGAGATCAAAGATCCGGAGTTTCAGATCACCTTTCTTAAGCAACCAAAAAGATGTCCAAGTACTTTAAAAAAAGCACAGGATGGGCCTAATTGCAGCACTCTGACACTTAATTAGAATTCTACATTTGAGAGCAAAACTTTAGTAGCAATAAAAATGTTTTCCAGGCTGTTGAACTGCAGTGGTGGGCACTGAGATCTTGGACTGCAGGTGCACCCCAAGTATCTACAGACAGCAAACACTCACCAGTGCCAGGCACTGCTCAAAGAAGGATATTTATGGATGTACATTTCAGAACAGGACCTGAGATCACAGATCTTAACAGCAATTTCTGCTTTCCCAATATTAGCAAGGAGGAGGGTACCAAGATGGATTTTTGTGAGGTTTTTCTACATCGCTTGAAAAAAAATCCATCCTTTCTCAACTCTGTAAAAAGTGAATTTTAAAATTAATCTCTTAAACTGAGATTCTTCCTCGTTCCAAAAATCAGTGAGACCAGTTTCTTAAGCCAGCAGTGCCACTGCAGTTACTGAAAGCTGCTGTGCTTTTGGGAGCAGTAACTTTTAAAACAGCATTATGACTGAAGCCCAACAATTTCTGGAAAACACACAACTGTGAATAAAAGCCTCATGCCATGTTAAGATATAAATGACTCTCCAGAACTGCCTACAGCTTATAGTGGTTTGTTCAGTGAAGTTCTTCAGCACATAAAGTGCAGCAAAAGCTCATGCCCATAAAAGCATTATTTATTTTGCTATTTTTCCCTTGGGGTCAAGGTTTATACAAGGCACAGTATCCCAAAATCTCAGCGATTTTTCTTGTAAGACAAATATTCCTCCCTAAACAATTTGAAATATATGAACCAGAACAGACCAAAATGTCATTTTGTGTGACGAAAGCAGTTCTTTAATTGATGCCAAATATTTCCACTGAGTATTTCTTGGATGGGATCATCAGGGGGCCAAAGTGCAAGGAAAACTAAAAGATCTCTCCTCGTGCTTTGGAGCAGTTGTAATTTATTTACAACCTTCAGTTCTGTTCTAAGCAATTCTCCTTTTCACCACTCCACACAGAAGCCCTCAAGGCAAGATCACAGGTCTGGGATTATTGTGAGCCAGACAATTAAATCGTTACTTTCATCTGTCAGCTGCCTTTGAGGTGGTGGTTGAGTTTTGGAGGATACCAGCCAAAAGTGCCCAAAGGTACAAAACATGCACAGCAACTGACTCTGCATTTCTGTGCCTTCACCTGATCCCAAAAGCCTTGCTGTTCTCTAGGATCTCACAGATTTATCTCAACACCATCACAGATAAAAAATTTGGATGTGTTCTGGCTGGAGATCCTCCCAACACAGCAGTGTAAGGACTCACGTTCCTTGTCTCTCAACAACTAAATGACACAAACTACTTCTCCTGCCAGTCTTTCAGATTCAAACTGGATTCTCATTTAGAAGTAAGTAAAATTAATTTTTTTCTTCCCCCTCACACGTGAGATTCTCAAGCTGATCACAGCTGCCATGCCTGTAAAGCTGCCTGCATTTGACTGTGCCCCTGGAGACGCCAGCACACTCCTCAGGGCACTCAGTGGGCTGACACAGGTCCCCAGTGCCTGAAACTGGAGAAACAGGAATGTTGCTGACAAAGAGGATGAAAAAGGCAACTCCTTTAGCTGGATTAACATCAGGCAGGAGCCACAGAGCAGTGACCTATGTACAAAAGCTCCGTATTCTAGAGGAATAATGGTACTGCTGATTTAAATATTTATCATGTTTGCTCATAGATTTGACTGGAGCCTCCACGTTCCTGAAGATAATATTTCAGCTAAGGATCGAAACTAGGATTTGTCAGAATGGGGAAGGCAGCAGAAGGTGTTTCTCTATCTCTGCATTTTCCCTTACCCCTTTCTTGAAGGTGGAAACCACCTTCTGTTACGAGAAAAGGACCTTCCTCCTTTGAGTGAACTAGAAAAGCAACTGAATAAAGGGCCCAAAACACAGGAGCTGGCAACTCATCGAGCAGAAATATCAGAGTATGACACACAAGGGGCCCAGCAGCACTCCTGACTTATAAAAATGCATACAGTCGCTATAAAAACAAATGAAAGCTTTACCTGACATAAAACCTGTGAAGTTTCTAAGCAGGACAAGTGCATTTTGAAAACACTGTCTGGATTCTTTTTAAGAGGCACTTACAGCCTGATCTGCTCAGGACTAAGTGCCTCAGCGTTTTCTGTCAGTTGCTATTTGCTTAATCTAGAACACACCAAGATTACCCTTACATGTGTTCTTTTACACTGCAGCACTTTACCAACAGGACAGGTAAAAACTGTAGTCAAAAAACTTGATTATGCTGAAAACTATGGCAAAAGTCTGATTCCTCAGAGTGCTGAGAACACATTCCATGCAAGCACCTAATGCCTTCATAAAGTTTAATAAAGGTTTCCTCTTGGAAAGGAAAGAGAGGCACCCAAACATTCAGTTATGTGCATGGAAAAAAACAAAAATTAACAACTGAACTGGGACCCTACATCAAAGGTGTTGTCTGAGCCTTGAGAGAAGACATCAGGAAGAAGAAAAATAGGGAGCAGCAACTAAAATATCTTCTCATTGTCTTACATTATTGAACTACACCAGCTCTCAAACTGAACAGGATTCAGAGCCCAGACTCCCATTTTCCCTTTTCAGCATTTCACACTCCTGTAGGACACGCAAGTGGCCACCCTGCCCAACATTACTGCGGCCTGAAACCATTAGCACCCCACTAATCTTCTTACAAAGCTGGCTTTAAAACCCACGTAAGCAACCGGGGCTAATACAGTTGCTATAGATAAAATACCAGCTTCAGACAATGTAACTCACTGATGTTTTGCTGAGGATGTTTTTGTGGGGAAGATCAGATTGTTTTTAACTGCTGACTTATAACAGAGCAAAGCTGGCTACAGGGATAGAGTGGAAGCAACCTATCCAAAGAGGAGAAACATCCTCCCAGTTGTATTTTATCCTGATTTTAGTCATTGTTATTTGCCAAACAGATGGCCAGTGGGAGAGCAGGAGTACCTCACACATGGATCTGGGCAGCTTGCAGAAGGTATTCTGTGCCTCTCCCAACTGTTCAAGCATCACTGACAGCACTGCAAGACATCTTTAGAGAAAGAAATACGTTTCACAACACATCTGCCTCAATTATGTTCACTATTAAGTGCTCTCAGTGATGGAAAGGGAAGACTGGGATAAAATCAAGCTGAAGAAGTGCTGACACCACTGCCTGTCCACCCACACTCACCCACCTCCAGCTTCAACATACTATTACTGTCATGATGCAACCACAAATTGTATTGAACAAACTAGGGGGTATGTTAAGTATAATGAGAAGTTAAAGCAGTCTTGTCGCAGAGGCAGCAAAGCCTGGAGATGAAATTCACAGGAAAACAACAGTAATAGTCTCATGTGTAATTCTAACAGCTCAGATTTTAAGAGAAAGTGTCAACAAGGGGTGTCAGAACCTGACAGGCTGACTGCATGTTAGGCAGCTGTAATGAAGTTCATAGAATATCTCCTTTCTATTTAAAAAGTGGTTTTTCAGCAGCAGTAGAAGCATGCCCTGTGTTACTACTATGAGCCACAGTGAGAATTGCCTTTCCCTCTGCCATCTGCTCTGAATTCTGGGACAAATTACATCCCTGTGGACTCCGGCGAGTTTTGCAGAGCCTGATTTTCGATACCACAAGAGGGTGCAGGACTCCAGCCTCCCCAGTCAACACTTAATGTCTCTTCCCCAACTCAGTTTGGGAGGCTCCAGCCTCTGACCCCAAAGTTAATGACTGCCAAGACCCTCTGGCAGAGCAGAGAAACATAGGAACGAATTTGAGACCCCATAGAAGTATCTACAGTGACTTTAATACTTTAAACAAAGTATCAATTATGCCTTTCAATTTAAATGAGGGGTGAGCCAGCCACCAAAACAAGAAAATGGCAAAAATCAGCCAGCCTGCAGTGCTGAACAAGACAGTCATTAGCTAAAAGGAACTGTTCCTAAAATTGTAATAGCGTTATTAGCAGCACAGGCTACAGCTACATTTCAAAAACATGTTTTCTCCAGCTACAGAGTACATCTTCCCTGCTGCTGCTGCTCAGGAAATGATCAGATATGAACATGACAGCATCAAGGTTGAAAATTGAGATAAAATTAGAGCATCTCCATCTTCATCCAGACAAACCTTCTCAACTTCACTGTATGGTTCATACCTAATTAAGGATTTGGCTCTAATTCTGTGTTAAAACCAAGTCATCAGCTGTGATAACTCATGTTTGGCTGCCAGTTCCAGGGCATACCTATACCATATGCAAGAAATGAGCTCCACTGAGTAAATTTACATTTCCAGGTCAACTGTAGGTTTAAAATTTGTTTTTCAAGACACTGGCTCAAGTTTGTAGCATGCAGAAAACAAATCAAGAGTTTCATCACTGTGGGTTTGCATCATGTAAGATTTTACACACTTATTTAGGATAGTGGCCAAGTGTTGCTCAAAGAACACGAGTACAATGATACAAACAAAATACAATGACACAGACACCAGGAGCCAAGGAGTTTCAGGGATATTGCACTTCACTGACAAATTAAAGAGCACACAAAACAGAGGTGAAGCAGCTCAGCTGCAAGACCAAACCCAGCAATTTTAAAATAAATGTAACTCCTTTCCAAGCCTGGGCTGCACACTGGACAAGCTGTTCACAGGACAAAAGGCTGTTTATACAGAAAAACACACATGACAACCTCTTGACAGGAAATATTGCTGCAGAAGGTGTGGTGAGCTGCTGAAAGGATCACAGGGTTATAAACTCCAACCTCTGCACTGCTGACTTGAGGCCTTCTTGCCCACCAGCTGCTCAGTGTCCCCATCCTGGTGGCAGGACAAGTTTTCTCCCCCAGACCTGCAGCTCCCAGGGTCAGGAACTGCCCGTGGCACCAGGACAACCAACCTTGGACCATCATTTCCCAGAGGAATCTGCCAGCCCCTGTGAGCCAAGGCTCAGCTAGAGGCACAGTCTCCACCACCTCTGCCTTCCACAGGGTGTTTCTGAAGCAGATCTTGGTGAATGAGGCATTTTCCTTCCCCTTTCAGTGCCAGAGAACCTGCAGGCTAATCCAGGTTCCTTCCCTCTAGAAATGCATTTCCTACAAATGTAAATACAGCAGCACAAGAGCCTTTTCTTCAGAATGTTTATGTGAAATTTTCTGTGAAACACCATTTCACAGTCATGTTTCTGTAACTCTGACTACTCACTTGCACATTTCAAAAAAAAAATCTTCCACCTCCTGTCCCTTGAGAAAATTACTCACCTACAACTCTGTCTCCTACTTTTATTCCCATCTTCCTCATGGCTGCAGCATACAAAGCCACAGCTTGTCTCAGCTCTTCAAAAGTAACTTTCAAGATTTCTTCTTTGCCTTCCCCTGAGGAAAGAAAATTAAAGCAATCAGTCCGAAATCAGGCATTGCAACACGTTGTCATGCACACAAACAACTAATCCTAGAAGAATAGAAAGCAATTGTAAGAGAGCAGCTTCCACTAATATTTATAATTTTGCTTTTGAAGTTCCTCTTATGCTGTACCAAAACCTCTTCTTTGTAATGGGAATCAGGTATTAATCAGTGGTATTTGTTCAGTAGGCATGAGGACATTTCTAAAGATAAACACATCTGCAGAAACACTATTCACTGGAGAAAGGTGTGCTCTCAAGGAGGATTCATGGCAAACAGATTACACTCACCAAGGCTGATTTCTAACATGGTAACAACCTCATTCTCCTTTTTTGCTCAGTTTTCTCGTCAGGTCTAAGAAGCAGCACAAGCTGCCAAGTTCAGGTTTTATTACAGCAAGTCAGTGACTAGAAAAATCATGCATGTCCAGGCCTGACATTTGATGTGCTTTTGGATCATCTGCCTTTGCCAACGTGGCACAAAGCAAACAAACTAAACTGGGCTCCACTCAGCTCTGCAGAGATCTGCAGGGTGTTTTCCCCACTGTCCTGAACGCCAGGTGTTACATAAGCCATTAACAAAACACTCGTGAAGCAAAACTAACAAACCTAAATGTTATGAAAGCGAAAATCTGTCACACTAAAGTCCCTGCCCTCAGTGGGACTGCTGCAAAGGTGTGGCCTGTCCTATCTCCACTATCCAGCACTTCCCATGAAGACACACATGCCAAGGATGGCACGGGAAAGGTGAGCTGCACACCCTGCTGCTTTCAGAGCACCTGCCCTCAGCCTGATGGTATTTTTTACTCTTTTGCCTTCTGAGACTTTCACAGCAATAAATCTGGACTGACACAGAGCAAGGGAGCAGGTCACGATGCAAAACAACCCAAGGCCCTGTTACATGTTGTTCACAAACTGAGCAGGGACTGCCAGCAGAGCCTGGGTTCCCACAGAACAACAGGAAATGAGACACTGATCTTGCTCCACAATTAAAGCCCCAGGAGAAGGGAATCACAAAAAAGACTCACCGTGGGAGCCAGTGACAAGTGAAATTGTTTAGGAAAGTTCCATTTGCATCCCTATGCCCTGTGACATCCACACAGCTCCCCAGTGAACACAAACCTGACCCAGGCCCCCAAACCACCACTCTGACCTGGCAGCAGGGAGTTATCAAAAAATACTCGGGACTTAAGAGGTCTTAAGAAGATTAAACACAGCAGAAGGTCATGAAAGAAATGCAGGTGGAAGTCTGTTCACCACAGAGGAGCCAATTGTTCATTCCAGCATTCATACAATTATCAATTAGGAAATAATTTTGCTCCCTTTGTTATCACCACCTGTGAGTGTGACAAAGCAGTCTGATACACCCCATGACTTCCTAAGAAAAAGACCTACAGAACTATGTAATCACATGTCAAACCAAGCCATTCACTGAACTGGTAATTCCTGTGATAATCTGAAGTGACAATATTTAACTCCACTTTCTCAAGTCACATGTTTAGCTTTTAACATTAACAAATCAATCACATCAATTCTACATACATTTAGAGTTGATTTATTAATCAAGGTTTGGCATTCAGGTGCTCCACAAGATGCACTCAACTCCAATGACTTTTTCTCCACTAAATAATACATAAGAAGCTTTTCTAATAGTCTCAAAATCTAAAAGTGATGACTAACTGCTTTAAAGCCAGCTTTTGGTTACAAGCCTCATTTCCATCAGACTTCACCAGATCAATTCTTACTCCACCAAAGCTGGGTCACAGATTTCACCACTCTCTTTGAACTGGTGGTTGATTTTTACATTTATGAGATCAGAGAGGTCTCTTTCAACACCTCCAACCAGTGAAATGCAACTGATAAGGATTTCTCCAGCAATAAGCTTGCAGAAGGCGACATCTCACACAGTTGTTTAAAAACAATTTATTTGTAACTCAAAAGCTGATTCCCCATGTAGCTAAAATCAGAAACTAAGATTTTTTTTAACACCTACACAATCCACAGTTCAGCACCATTTTCTCTGCTAAGGAGCTGCAAGGCTGGATTGGTCATTGATGAGCTTTTAAGAAGCATCAGTGCTTGGTCAGTCTCATGGGAAGGATTATGTCCAGCAGAAGGGACGCCCCCAGTGCAGCTCCCTGAGGAAACACCCACACACCTGCACAGAGCTAATCCCACCCAACAGAGATTAGAACTGGTTTTTAAAGTTACCAAAGGCAGCAGACAACAAAAAGTCTCTTCTCTGTGTCTTATCGTGGCCATCCTTTTGAGTGTATTTTACTAGATTTACACAGATGTTGCTAGGCTCAAATCTTCAGCATTAAAATTAAGACTGAGATTTACTGCTCCAGAAAGGTAAAATTCCAAGTCTTCCAGGCACGTGACTGTTGTTCCCGTGGTACCAAAAGCAAAGTAAATTCCTGCCTAAACCCCATGTGGTTCTCAGTATTCCTAAAATAAAAGGCATTGGAAGGGGGTGGGAAGGACATTCTCAAGCTACAGTGCCAAAAACCTTCCTGAAGGCAAGCAGCAGGTGAGTACTTATGACAAATGTGAAATAATACCTCAAATACTGAATGATGTTGAACACAGCATGACCTCCACTACTTTAATGCAGTTGAGCACAGCCAAAAAAACCTCATTTAGCTTGCAAAGGGTTTTCCAGATCTATATTCCCAGAGCATGTTTTGCTGTTTTGGGGGTTTTTTCGCAGAGCTGTATCACAGATTGTGGAGTGTTACTGACTTTATTACCCTTTTTTCCCTCCTCATCCAAACCAGTTAATTTCCATGTTTCATCAGAGCTGTTTCATCAGGCCCAGTCCTGTGGGCAGCAAATAAACCCAAGGCATTAATTTTCCTTACTTGCTGCATACAGAGCAATCTTGTCATTGTCCTTGTGCTTCAGGAGATTCTCGGCATAGTTCAGGCGGCTGCCCTTGAACCACTCCGGGACATCTGAGATACTTTTGGATGTATCCACCACCTGAAAGAAACACATCCTTCACTCCTGGAGAAACGGAATAGAATGTTTTTTCACAGCTTTGTACACAAGTCAGCTCATCAGTTCCAAGTTCTTTGTCGACTTTATTAGGCAGGAATCACTTCTCCCAGCTCACAGATGGCAAACAGACACTGATCCTGTAATTAGAGGCCTGGGAAGTTTAATTATTTGTTAACTGTCACAAGCAAACACGTCATTACAACAAAACCAGGGGAAGTTCCTTACTGACAGTTCTACCTTTGGACCAGCCTTTAACACACAAGTAAGACAAACCATTGTGACAACACCCAGAGCAGGGGATCCACACAGAGCTCAGGAACACGGGGGGCTCACCCCTGGGAACACCCCAAACAGGGGCTGAGCACATTTTAACTCTGGGCCAGGCCATTCAGCCCAGCCTCCCTCTTTGGAAGGTGTGAGCAGCCACTCTTCCCCACCACGAGTCACAGGGCACAGAGACCAACAGCAGGAACTCTCACACTGGTCGTTCAAAACAATTAATTGTATACTCAAATGTAACTGAAGAGTTCCAACTTTTTTATTCAAGGTCTCAGGTTTTTTAGGATTAACAGGATCCAACAACCTAATAAACCTGTACTAAGTAACTCCCCATTTAGGATTAAGACATTCAAAGAATTGAAAAAAGCAATGAAAAACCATGAAAAATACAGTCAGCTGAAACAACTTCATCCATCTTGAACTAATTAAGCCTCAAAGGTATTCAACTACCCCTTCATAAGACACAGTTAAGACCAACTTTAATGACACTGATAGGTAAAGAGCCCCTCAGCATTAGCCAGAGGTCTAAATTCCTTCCAAAATGTCCCTCTGCTTAGTGATTCGGCAGCACATTTCTTTGGAAATCTTTAAATAGAAACTTCATTTTACAGTTGTGTTTTAGAAAGCTTCACTGTATACCCTCAGGTTCTCTCTCCTGGACTGCACATACATTACAGAAAGAGCATTCCTTCAGCCCAAGTGAAAGGCTCTTCTGAAAGCCAAGCAAGCCTCAAAATACATCTCATTCCAGAAAAGCCAATGGTTTTGTGCTTTGAGAGCAGTGTATGCATTACTGGAGGCAATCTTAAAATTAACTTTTAACTTAAAGCTCATGTGGAAGTGCACTACTGCATTATTTTATTTCAAATGTATTTTCTAAAAACGGGAACTCCGATTTCTCTGCTCCTAACAATTGGCAAGAACTGAGTTATAACATTTATACTTTATCGACTCAGGCTGCACAAACGACTTTTATACTAACATGCATTACTGCAGCAATTAGCAGCTGCTCTTAAAACTGACTCATTTCTGACTTCCTCAGCTTGAAGAAAAGCAAGCAGAATGTTTTCAACATTTTCCAGGACAAGATCCAACATAACTGGGGTTTTTTTTCTGAAGTGGAAAAAAGGAAAAAATCCTTCACAGACCTCCTAACGCTGGACTCCCACTCCAGCATTTCCTCCCCAGGTAACACCTGTGACCCCCAGCTGAGCTCAGTCTTTGGCAGTTGTATTTTGTCAGATGAACAACCTGATCCCTCCCTTGGAGGCCCTTCCACAGGGCCAACAGGTGTCAGGTGCTTCTCACAGCAAAAAGGAGAAATTCAGGCACATCTTTGATTTCAAAACAGCTGCTGTGAGTTGACACTCCAATGGCAGTGCTGCCCTGCTGGCACGGCTTTGCACACTGCAGGATCTCTGCTCATTTCACAAGTGACACAGATGTCAACTCCTACAGAGTGACATCTGCACATCTACATCACATACTTAAAACCTTCACTAGGATTAAATAAAATCCTGGCTGGTTTTATTCTATGTACACAAGGTTTTCTTGTTTTTCTTCAAATGACTTGTGGAAGTAGAAGCTGTTTCACTGCTTGGGAACAGAAGAGTCAACTCTTGTTTCATTAAAAGTTTTATTTACCTCAAAACAATGTTTACTTCCAGCAGACAGCCAGGATCAAGCTGTAAGACACTTCAAATCCACCTTTTGAGCCCTCTAGCTACCACAGACCAGCTCAGTCCTCTGACAGCCCCCAGAGTTTGAGCTAGCACCTACAGAATATGTAAAGTTTAAGTGTTTAGTGCTCAGACCACACACTTCCAAGCAGGCAGGTTCTTACACTCTGGCTGCATTCACTCCTCTGAAGGGTGGGTCACATTAAATAAGACACCTGAGCAGCTCCATGGCAGGAATCTATCATTGCTCGATCTATCATGTCAGTGCAGAAATCAGTAAAACAGGAAAAGTCAAAACAAACTTAGCAGTCCCCTCTGCAGGACTGGCAGAGGGAACAGATGGGCTGCAGGCATTAAGGCAAGCCCAGTCCTCCCTTCTAAATCCTGGGAAGGTTTCCACTGCATCAAGCTTTTCAAGTAATTAGCCCAACACCTTCCTCAGATGGAAAACCACAGGGTGATGTTGGTGTCCTACACCAGGGCTCCATTGGCAAGATCTGCAGAGTCACCTTTCCTGCAAAGGAACGCTGTGGCACTGCCTGGTGTTCCACCAGCACCATTCCCTCAGAGATAGTTCCAGCCTGCACCTGACTGCAGAGCTTCCATAACCAGTTGTGCAAAGCCAGAGTGTAACAGGCGAGCTTATCAGGTAAGCTGACTCAGGGAAGGCAAACATGAACTTGACAGAATGCCAGCATTTACAAAAGCAGGCTGATATTCCACCAGCACCATCCAAGGCAGAAGGCAGTGCATTGGCAGACTCCCCACGAGCAGCCAGGAACAACAAGGGGTGCACATGGGCACAAGGACACCACAGCAGAACTGCTCAGGACAACAAAACTCAAAGGTTTCACTGTCCTGAAGTGTACCGGCAACAGAACACCACCATCCACCACACCAGGAAATTCAGGACTAGATCAGTTCCTTGTATCACTTGCCAGAGTTCCAAGAAGAGGTCAAAAGATTGATTGTAACATCAGTTTATTTCCTCTTTGTGTTGCACTTGCTGCAAGATAAGCACTGGACTTACCTCGTCATAGAGGCGGGAGCAGACGATGTTACTGTACTTCCAGAACTCTGCCCAGAAGTCTGAGTAGGACTCCACTGACCACTGGTACAAATCATCATAGTTGGCTGGAAGGAGGAGAGATGTGTCAGCATTATGCAGAGAATTACAGGGATCTACACAATCTACAATTAGGGATATCCCAAATAAGGAAAATTTGTGGCTAAAAATCAGGAAGCTAAATCTGACCACAGAGTAGATCACTTCTGCTCAAAGTGACTCTAGAACCAAGAGAGAGCCTACCTGGACACCTGAACAGATCACTCCACCTGTGTCACCAGCTATCTGCCATCACACACAGTGACCTTTTCTAAAAACTCCCTGCAATAGCTACACACACTCCCGCCATCAGTGCAAGTGAAGATTAAACAAGCCCTGCTTGTTGACACTCCCTATCTATCAACATGATACTTTCACACAGCAAAAGATAAACAAGGCTTCCTGACAAGGGACATTTACTGTAAGGTCCCAGTCTGGGGCCAAAGGCCTCTGATAGCTCAGTGATACAGAGATTAGAGGCACTCGTTGTCCAACAGTGGGATCAACACCACTGTCACAGGAAGCACAGCCAATTTCCAGTGAATATTTTCAGGTCAGACAGGCTGCAGCTCACCTTTTCATACTGAGACAGCATGAATGAAGTCAAACAAGATGTTTACTAGCTAGATATTAAAACCATGAACTGCCATTAAAAACAGTTTTTAATGGAAATAAGCAGTTTAAGCCTTACCTGATTGCGAGACACACAAAATAACCTGAAGCGTGCATAACACATGGCACAAGTCAAACTAAATGCTGAAATTTAGTGTAAAACAGTTCTGGGTATGAATAACTGAAGCCAATTCCTCATTGCAAGCTTGGAAGTGACATTTCTTCATCATGTCCACAATATCTAAAGCTGTGCCAGCAACCAATTAAATATTTCTGCTATCAGTGACAGTAGGTTTCCTGCTCTGCCAACTGTTCCCCATTCGATGCCATCAGCTAAACCATTCAAAGGCATTTTCACCAATTATCTCTGATTTTTCAGCCTGTTATCCAGCCAATTGCTGCAAAAGTCATCTTTGCAAACCCTCTTCTACAAGGAGGGACATCTCCCAGCTTTTTAAAAGAAAAACATTCAAAACCATCTCTGTGCTGTTACTCACACTTAGCCATTAAACTGTTTTCCCACCCAGTCTGTCCCTTCCACATCTTATTCCCACACCAATCCTGTCCAAAGTGACATTGTCCCCTAGGTATTACTGATAGACAAGGCAAAGACTCTTCTCCATAACACAGATTTTATCTGCACATTGCCCAAATCCCAGCCTCTACACATCCTTTTTACACTCCAGAGTCACTCATCACTATCCTCTACTCCACACATCAGCTGCACAAAGACTTGACACAAGAATTCAAGTTTCCACCTCCTCCCTCAAAACCCAATTGTAGCACCTGCTCTAAATCATCTGATACATACAAGAAGCTACAGCTCACTACTAATGTGGTTTCTTACAGCATGGACAGTTTGTTCTGGTTTGTCTATACAGTTTGTTCCAAATAAACTTCAGCATGCAAGTCCTTCAGGGCACAGGCCTGTTACTCAACAAGCAAACACGACACTTTGTTACATTTCCTGAGCCATTGTCTAAGGGAGTATATTGCCCTCAGCTCTCCTCGGAGAGTCCACATCTTCATGGCACAGAGAGCATCCATTCTTTGTTGTGAAGAGCACTCACGCCAATGAGCACCAGTGCAAACCTAATGGAAGCTGACAAAGGCTTCTAGTTATATACAGGAATCCACTTTCCAATGGAGAAAGCCACTTCCAAGTGGGATGAAAAGAGTTCTAGTTGTTTCAGCCTTAACACAGGCAGGCTGTCTTAAATTGCATTTGCTCTGGATCATATATGTACCAGCTACAGCATTCCACTCACTGCCTAAAACCCTGGAGTAACTTGCTTCCCATCCAGCAGGAGAGTTAAGACACCACACACCTGGATTCCAATGGGAAATCACCAGCAGCCAAAATAATGACCGACCTTAAGGTGAGGAATTGTTTCCGGGACATGAACTGCCAGAAGTCCCATCAACACTGCTACCACTCCAGAACGTGTCTGCTCACACCACTGACACCAATACTGGACTGACAAACTTCCAAGCCACGTGCCCAAACTACTCCTCTCACCCTCCATCAGACAAATGATTACAAGAAAGCTACACTAGCAACTTAGGCCCCAAATATTTAGTGAGAAGGATATAAAACAAACTAGTCAGAACTGAAGAGTTTGACCTCCACATGCACCAAAGTTTACCGGGTCAATGATGTGGCTGAGCCCACAGAGCCAACACCACTGACTCCTGACAGCCTGGAGACACAACCTACAACCTGCAGTTATGGAAAAAATAACATCCTGACTTGGAAATACCTCTGGACACCAGACCCCTGCCAAAAGCAGGTCTCATTTCACTTGTTTCCAAGTAAAAGAACCACACACCTCTTCACAGCCACACAGGTATTTTTGAACAAGCACCCAGCAGGAATTGCAGTTCAAGAGCTGTAGTAGATGCACACCAAAACCTCTTTACCTTCCATCACTGAACAAGCTTATGTATCACCATTCACTTCCCAGTATACCTGAATATCACAAGACATGTACTCCTCATAATGAAACACCAGCATGACCGTAACTCCACTCCCCCAAGCCTCGGCTGCTGAAGTGTCACGCTAAGGCTGACACTGACCTCAGCCACGGCGACAGCGATTCCGCCTTCCCACATCCCTTTAAAACACCAAGTCACTCCAGAGCCGCTCCTGGCCCCAGAACGCCGGGAGTCTCCGCAGGTAGCGCCGCCCGGGCTGACATCCAGCCGCAGCAGCGGGCACAGATAAGGCTGTTTGCCTTTCCCATCTGTACATACCTTCACACCAGCGGATGCTGCCCCGGAGGCCTCTGGCTGGGGCTCAAGCAGAGCATCCCGCCCGCAGCCCACCTTGCTCCGGGGAGTGCCCAGGCACCGAGAGCGGAGCGGCACATGGATGGGCCTCACACCTGCCGCGGGCCCACGGTGAAGCCACCGCAGGCCCCCATAGCCTCGGGAAGAGCCCGCCTGCCCCCGCCCAGCGCTCACCCAGGCGGAGCCCACAGCTGCTAGCCACGGCGGCGCGGAACCGGTCCATGTGGGTGTTGCGCTTCGTGTCGGGCTCCCACATCACCTGCGACTCCATGATCTCGGGCTCCCTGGACATGGCTGCGGCAGTGGAGCGAGGCGAGCACCGTCCGTCCCGCAGGCACCCTCGCACCCCCAACCCCGCCGCTTCCACCGCGCCCGGGCGCTGACTGCAGCCCCTCCTCCGTGCGCACCCTTTAAAGGCGGCGCGGATCGCATCACTCCGTAACCTTCCGCCGCAGAGAAAAGTGCGGGGCGGGGCGGGGCGGGGCGGGCCGCCCCGCCCGCCGAGGGGGCGGTGGGGACACGGGGGGCGGCGGGGACCGCGGGGACCCGGGGACGGACGGGGAGGGATGGCGGGGACGGCCCGGGCACCGCGGGGTCACTCGGCCCCGGTGAGCGCGGGGAGGGATGAATGGGGAAGCGGCCGCACGGGACACCCGGTCCCTGTCACCTCTAAAGGTCACCAGACGCCGCGTCGGCAGCGGGAGGAACCATCGCTTCGCGCTTTTCATCGGATCTCCGCAAAATTACCGCCGCTCTGTTTATTTATTTTTTTTCCCCAAGGAGGCCCGAAGAAGTACCAACAAGTGTCTTTGACCCAAAAAGGAGGCAAGAAACGCGTTTCTCCGTGGCCTCGCAATTCCAGCTGCACTTGTGTAACGCTCCCAGCCTACACAGTTTGTACCTCGGATTAGAATTTACTATTGTTGCTCTGCTTTCTAAATGTGGGGTCTGCTGGTGACCATCGCGATGTTGCAACAAGCGATTTCAGACGGGAATTGCTGCTAATAAAGCACTTAACAACGTGCAGTTCACTGCTAGTCCGTGATCTTTATGGGTCGTTTAGAACCAAAACGACTCCACGATTCACGGTTCATGAATGCTGCTTATGTAACTTATTTTCAAGGTCATGGTTTTGCTTCTAATTCATGGAAACCTCAAAAATGGGGATTTGATGGGGAATTATGCAGTTGTACTGTCTGTGAAAGTAAAATGCGTCTAACAGATTGTATACTTGCTCTACTTGCCATTTAGATTTTTGTGCTACCACAATACAACTCCTTTATTAAATTTGAAGGCCAGGGAAATGTGATTTAAACAATCCACAGTTTTTATTTGCCTTGAGACAGACCTTAAATCTGGCGTATTTTTAAACAACTCTCCCCAGAGCCTAAGGGACTGGGGGAGGCGGAATGGGAACACACTCTCTGCCCCATGTGCCTCCCTCGCCTTGGCAGCGCTCAGAGGTCAGTGGAAGTGTGAAATCCATGGCCGGACACCTGCCAAGCACAGAGATAAGGGACAAGGCAGGATGGAAGTGCCAGTGTCCAGGTCCCAGAGGGTTCAATGGGCTTGTGATCCACAGCCCGTGGTGGGGAAATTCCCTGGAGAATCCATCTCCCTGCAGTCTGCGGAAGAGATAACTCATATCAGGCACATGTCGTGTACCAGAGGAGGTACCCACACAGGTTAAGGTTCTGTTGATCTCATAAACACCTTCACAACCCAAAAGGAGCAGGAGGATTTTGCCTCCCATGCCAGCACAGACCTCAGACCCCCGGGCAGCCCCTCCACACCATTTACCCCCAGTGATGAACAGCCTGCCCTGCTCTGGGGTGAGCTTTGGGACAGATTGAGAATTACACCTGAGCAAACATCTGGGGAATGCCATCTATGGTTGCAATGATCCTTGCCAGGACTGGAAGCAAAGCTGTAATTTCTCATTTTTACTGAGGCCACCCCATGTCTCGAGGGGGTCACAGCTCAGGAGGGTGAGGCCACCTACTGACCCCTGTGCTCTGGTGAGGCCGCACCACGAGTGCTGTGCCCAGTTCTGGGGCTCTCAGCCCAAGAAGGACATTGAGGTGCTGGAGGGAGTCCAGAGACAGGAACAGAGCTGGGAAAGGGGCTCAGCCTGGAGAAAAGGAGGCTCAGGGGGGCTTGGCCCTGCACAACTCCCTGACAGGAGGGGGCAGCCAGGGGGGTCGGGCTCTGCTCCCAGGGAACAAGTGATAGGACACGGTGACAGACCTTTAAGCCACGCCAGGAGAGTTCAGATTAGAAATGAAGAAGAATTTCTTCCCAGAAAGAGTACTTAGATACTGGAATGTACTCCCCAGGGAGATGGTGGAATCACCGTCCGTGGCGCTGTTTAAGGAAAAGTTTGGCACGGCACGGAGGGCTCTGGTCTGGTTGACAAGGCGGTGTTGGCTAGCACGCTGTACCCGGTGCTCTCAGAAGCCCTCTCCGGCCGCAGCCACGCCGTGACCCCGTGCCCCGCCCGCCGCCGCCCCTCAGGGCCGGGCGGGCCCGGGCTGCGGACGGATCCCGCGCGGCACACGGCGCCCGTGACGCCGCCGCCTCTGATTGGCTGCGGCGCGCCTGGCCCCACATCAGCCCAGAGCCCGCTCTCCTCGCGGCTGGGCCGACGGGGGAAGAGCCGACGCCAGCAGAGACCAATCGGCGCAGAGGTTTCTCAAGCCCCCCCCTCCCTGCCGACCAATGAGCGGCCGGATCAGGGGGAGGTGTGCCCAATCAGAGGGGCGCTCTCATGCCGCTCGGCGGGAGGCGCGGGGGGTCTGGCCGTGGCTCCCCTCAGCGCTGAGGCAATGATGAAATTGCCCCTTTTAGGATAAAAAAGCACAGAATCAGTGAACCAATTCGGCTGGAAAAGACGTCTGAGGTCATCGATTCTGACCTATGACTCAACACCACCCTGTCAACCACACCATGGCACTGAGTGCCTCATGCAACCTCTCCTTAAACACCTCCGGGGCCGGTCATTCCCCCACCATCCTGAGCAGCCCATTCTAATATCTAAAACAACCTTTCTTTGAATTGTTTCCTCCTTAAAAGCAGCAGCAAAACTGCTTTCTCTCACCCAAAATAACCTGTACTCCTAAAAAGAAAATAAGCAACTAAATCACCTGAGAATGGACTCAAAAATCCTCTCGCTGAGCTGAAAAAGGTGTAATTTAGAAAGGACTGACCCAGTTACAGCTCAGGCAGGAAGGGGTATGATAGATTTGCTGATAAAACTGGGCTTTTAGGAAAGCACTTTCTTACCAGCAGTTTTACTATTGTATCCTTACTTAAGAGGGGGTTACATATACGTTTCCTGCCTTCATTCCAGGCTTCCCTTCTCCAAACCAGTTCTCCCTCTTTCAAAAGTGACTTTGGAAAACTGGGAAGTAAAAGAAGGAAAATTAAACCTTTAATGAGAAAATGGGCTTTAAGAGGACGGCAGTGACCATTGCAATTAGTTTGGAGACTAGATTAGGATAGGCAGAGGAAAATAACCCAAATAAGATTAACTGGAATTGTCCATTTTCAAATCTTTTTAAGCCTTGCCTTATGCCTGCTAATAGTAATAACAGGGTAGAAATGAAATCATGTTTTCTGCCTCAGATTAAATTAGGGGCCATTCAAATGAAGCTTCAGAGCTGCTGAGCAGCAATAATGCTGCTGATGGCACTACCCCGTTGTGGGCTCTAACCTGCAGTCACCTGTAAGACTAAATTGAATGATGAAATGCCTGGATCTATGAGATAAAAGTTTTGTAATAATACCTCAGGGTGAGCTCTGCAATACACCGAGGCCTGACCATGATCCATTGAACCAACAACTGGATTAGGAAATCTAAAGATTTTGGAAAGATTTTTTAAGAAATCCTATATTCAGAGGATTGGCCAGCTGGTTAATGAGTCTGGATAAGAATGAGAAACTTCTGGCTTGTTTGGTGTCCATGATCTGTGCAACCTCTATATGGTGTCAGGAGTACAAGTAACCAGAATCAAAATCAAAGGCGTTTGCAGAAAGGGAAAAAGAAATAAAAGAAAAATGAGAAGGAAAAAACCCCAAATGCCATGCCACTTTTTTAAGCATAATGATGATTTTAAAAGAGAGAACCCTGCGAGCTGCTAAAACTCAAGACACCTAGAAGCCCCCAATTTTTTCTAACCACTGTTCAAACTGTTGTTAATCCCATATCTCTGAGTAAGACTTACCCAGTTATTTTACTGAGGAAATAGAGAAGCACACTCATGCCTCCTCTATACAGTGAGACCCTCACCAGAAGACCTTTTCATAAACCTTCCAGCTCTCCTCATTAAGAAGCTCAGTGTGGCTGAGATCTGCGTTTCATGCCATGATGCAATGTATTCTTTGAGCAGACGCTTATTTTAGTTTATTCAAACAAGGAGGGTGAAATCCCATGTAATTTCATAAGAGCTGGGCATTTGGGCAGATAAATGTACCTGAAATAGGCTCGTTGAGACAGGTCAGGACACCAATGAAATACCAGGAAAGTTTCCCAGATTTTCCTGAACTCGTGCAAAGGACAGCCTTCGAAGGCAGCCACTACCACAGGCCTCTGGAACCCTGTGAAGAACAGATGGGAAAAGACAACAGGCCCTTGGGAGAAGGGATTTTGAGGGGATTCCACCGTGGAAATTCACACAGAGAAACAGGAACGTTCCTAAATTTGCACAAACGAGTCCCATTGGACCATAAACAGCACAAGGGGACACAGAGAAGGCCATGCCAGCTGAAAGCAAATCAAAGAATTATACCAGGCACAGAAAACAACACTCATGACAGTTAATTATCATCAAGGTTTTTTGTATCATGGGGCTCTTTACATGCAAGAAATGCCCCAGAAGCTGACATTTAGTGTGTGCTCAGAGTTTAAACCCAACATGGAATCGAGGGCAGATAACCAGAAACTTCAGAAGAACCTCAAAAACATCTGTCATCAGCTACCAATCTGTTCTGAAAGAGGATGAGGCTTCAGACTATACACAGGTATCAACAGATCAGCAAATCTTAAATGAAAGCACCCTTTATAAATATATAAAGCATCTATATCCTGCTGAAATCGAATCCTAAGTACCTTCCTGGATGTGGGCCCAAACCTTCCAGGGCCAAATAGAAAACAATGCTGAAAGGTCTAGGCCATTCTGCTAAATGTGAAAATAGATGCTTTGGCCAGACTAAAACTGGGAAAAAGGCCATAGCAGAGATGTCTATATTCTAAATATCCACTCCACTACCAGGCTTAGGCTGAGCCACACGGTTGGCAATCACTGCCGGGCTGAAATAGTGAGTCAGGTTGGAGGCTGGAAAACAAAGGGAAATGGACAGGATGTTAAGGAGCTTGGAGGGAAGGTGGCACAGGGAAGGTGGCACTGCCTCAGCTCCAACGATTCAACTGAATTCATTCCAGAAAATGTGCTAAAGGCTCTTTAAAGACAAACCACTCTAGAGCCTGAGCTCGAGAACACGGAGCATAAAATCAACTCCCGCAGTCTCTCCTCAGAAGAGATGCTCCAAACCGCAAATCATCTTTGTGGCCCCCGCTGGACTCTGTCCAGCAGCTCCTTATCTCTCTGGCACTCCGGAGCTGGGCACATCCCTGCGGACGCGGCCTCTCTAGGGCGGAGCAGAGTGGGAGACTCGGCTGTGGCCGCTCTCCCGGCGGTTCCTTCGGCGATTTTCCCGGCGGTTCCCTCAGCGATTTTCCCGTTCTCCCCTCACACACCCCCCGGGCCCGGAGCCCCGCCCGAGCGGGCGGCGTTGCGGAGCGCGGCCGGCGGGCGGCGCTGCGGCGGCGGCGGGCGCGGCGGGGCGGCCATGGCGGCGGCGCGGCGGGTGCAGCTCCGGGGGCTGCTGCTGCTGCTGCTGGTGCTGCTCGGCGCGGCGGGGCCCGGAGCTCGGGCGGCGCGGAGCCGCGGGGCCGACCGCCAGAACAGCCTCCGCCGCGCCGCCAGCGGCCTTTACCAGGGCATCAGCGGCCTCTTCGGCGAGGACAACGTGCGGGCCCTGCAGAAGGTGAGGCGCCAGTTGCTGCTCGCCTCCCTCCCCCCCCGCGCTTCCTTTATGCTTCCTTCGCTTTTTCTCCCCCTCCTCCTCGGTGCTCCGATGGTGATCGGGCGGATCTTGGGCCGCAGCCCCGCGCCCCCATCGCCCCCCGGTGCGGGGCTCGGTGCTGGACCGGCCGTGGCCTCATCGCGGTGCGAGGCGGCGGAGCGGCCGGAGCGCTGCTTTGGGGAGAAAAACGGGAGGCCAGGCTTGCAGCAAGCTGGGAGAAATAGCAGCTAAACGCTTAAATGAAGGTGGTTTTAGGTGGGGGAGACGGCCAGGGCCGCTGGCTGGCGGTGAGGGGCCCTCCGGCTGAAATCCGGTGTGTCTGCATCAGCAGAGCATCCTGTGCTTGCAGGGCCATCGGAACTTGCAGGAAAGCCGGCGTGCGGGAGCTGTACATTCCTCCGTTCCTGCTTTCCTCAGGCTGGAGAAAGAAATAATAAATTCTCTTGAATTGATCTCTGAGTACACCTGAGACATTTGCGTGTGATGCCGGGGGCATCTTTCAGTTGCTTGATAAAACTAAATCTTTGGTTGGCTTTGCGAATTGTTGGTAATAGTGTTTTTTCTAAACTTCAAAACGGTGGTAAAGCCAATAAAGTGCATTTTTAGATCCTGCCAACGTATACATTTACATGCCAAAATACCTACAATAACTATAATTGCAGTGCATAAATTCATGATCCACAGAGTTGAAAAAAAATTCCTTTTTTTTTCATATTTCATATTTCATATTTCATTACATTTTTTTCCCTTGGCCACTACAAAATAATCTGCAATTCTTGCTTAATGAATTATAATTCTACTCATGACAAACAAGTCTCAAAGTGTTACTTTAGGAATTGAGGATTTTTTTTAATTTTCAATTTTATTTCTCAGTTTTTCTCAAGGTTGACAGAGAGGTTTGTGAATGGGGTGGATGTATTAATGGACACATTCTGGAGAATATGGACTGATTTGTTAGATGTTCTTGGAATTGATGGTAAGTGTGATGCCTGCTCACCATTGAACTGTCTCAGCCTGTATGAGTGTTTACAAGCAAATGGGAAAACAGTTACATTTTATCATGCTGCTTAAACATCCATCAGTGGTGTCTCTCTCTGCTTCACATGGCTTTGATTTTCCTATTAGTATCTTCAAACAAGAAGACTGAACCCCACCATTCCATTTCTCTGTGTGCATCTACAGGATGTGTGTAGAATGAATTAGGAGTCACTGCTGGTTCCTTGGTGTCATCATTAAATGGATTCACACAGCCGGGAACAGTGCTGGGAAATCAATCAGGACTAGGGAAAGGAAAGAGGCAGTTGAGAGCTTTTGGAATGCGGCTTTTACAAAGCTACATGTAGCGCCAGTATGAATTTTGACCTCAGGCTCTAGAGTGGTTTGAAGAGCCTTCAGCACCTTTCCTGGAATGAATTCAGTTGAATCGTTGGAGGCAGTGATTTGAGGAAGGTTCATGCAGAACTAGGTGATCCAGCTTTTGCCCTTACTTTAGAGAACAGGGCCGTGACCCCTCTGCTGTGTGGCTTTGACCCTTTGGAGCTGTGCTGGTGTTTTTTACCCTGTGCCACCTTCCCTCCAAGCTCCTTAACATCCTGTCCATTTCCCTTTGTTTTCCAGCCTCCAACCTGACTCATTATTTCAGCCCGGCAGCGATTGCCAACAACCCGACCCGCGCCCTCCTGCTGATCGGTGCCATCTTACTGGCCTATTGGTTTTTATCTCTCTTCCTCGGATTCTTCTTTTATCTCCTGCACATGCTGTTCGGCCGCTTCTTCTGGATCGCCAGGGTGGCCCTGTTCACCCTGTCCTGCGTCTACATCCTGCAGAAATACGAGGGCGACCCGGAGCACGCCGTGCTGCCCCTCTGCTTCGTGGTGGCCGTCTACTTCATGACGGGCCCCGTGGGCTTTTACTGGAGGAGGAACAGCAACAGCAGCCTGGAGGAGAAGATGGACCACCTGGATAGTCAGATCAGACTGCTGAACATCCGCCTTTCCAGGGTGATCGAGAACCTGGACAGGGGCAGCGAGCAGTGAGCCGTGCCCTGCCCCGACCACTGAACACCAGCTCCGGGAAATTCCTACAAGCACTGTCTCAGCTGAAGTTACAAAGCGACAAAACGTCACATGGTAAAAACAAAAAAAAAAACCAAAAAAAAAAANGTCTAAGACTAATTTATCTAGGTTAAACACTCAGCCGGTAGACTTCTAGGAGAAAGAAAAAAAAAAACAACAAAACAACATTTACAAAATTCAGCTGTATATTCAGAGTTTTATCCAGTACTAGAATTTTCTCAGTAGATAAAACGCTTACTTTTACAAGCATTTAAAAACATCTTTTGTAAAGTTTTTATAAAAGCGAATTGAGTAGTCTTTCAGATATTGAAATTGAGTTAAACATATGCAAATTTGACACTTTAACAGTTAAAAAGAAAAAAAAAAATCTCAAGCTACCAAGCACTTCCATTGAGAAGTAACTGCTGTGGGTCCATATTTTTTCTTCAGAGTTGTGAATGTTTTTGTGTTTTTGTTGGCTTATTTCATTGCCTTGAAGTTGCCTTTCATAGAGTATCAGATGAGGAATTTTCTGGTATCCAGGCCAAAAAATTCACACCATAGCTTTTAACAGGAGGTGGGGAATGAGGGAGAAGGAAGATGTGAAGTCCTTAAATGCCAGTCCAATGTGAGGAAGCGCACGTGTGGCATTTTATCATTGCATTTCATCCCGAGAACTTTAATTTAATAGTGTCTGGAAGGAAATCTGGTTTAATAAATTGGCACAGAAGGAAGACGTAGCGTGACAAATTGTAATTTACATTCGATTTGCACAATGAAGCATTTTCCAAGCTTAAGTGCATAGGGTAAAACATGATTTTTTATCTCAGGACCCACATACTTCCTCTCAGAAAAGGCAGCAGTTAAAACACGTGCAAATGTATTGTTGCTTAAAGCTTTCTCAGGACCAATAAGCGGCAATAAATTCTCTCCAGGAAGATCTGGATTTTTTCTAAAATTATCATAGTTTTATAGGAGCTTTTTGCTTGAAGTCTGTGTCCTCATTAGGTTTTGGGAAAAGCGAGTCACCTTTCAGAGGAGGCTGTAGGAAACGGTTCTCTTTCAAAGCAGTGGAGCGATTTTATTTTGCAGGATTTCTGTATATGAGCTTGGTAGGGTATCACTGGCTGTGCTGGTTTACTGAAACAAAGGTAACCTCAGGGAAGGAAGTCTGGAATGTGGTTTCACCTGGGAGCAGCAGCATCCAAGGGCACAGATGTGTGCAGGGAGGGGAAGCAGCCTCTGCCCCCCAGTGATGGGCACGGTTGTGATACCAGGAGGGGTAGGATGGAGCACAGCTGAAGCACTCCACATTCCGTAGGGTCCAAACGAGCCACTACATCAAAAAACGCAACAAAAATTGGTCTGTGACGGGGCCTGGCTACAAAGCAAGGGAACAAGGAGGAGCAGGAGGGGGTTCCCCAGGTGTGCCTGCCCGTGCCAGCTCTGGTGGGACAGGCTGGGGCAGCTGAGCACAGCTTGTTCTTCCACTGGGCAAAGCTTTTGTTGGATGTGATGCTTAACTGAATGTAACTGTGGGGCGAATTTCTTTTTTTTCTCTTTATGCTGAAGTTTAATGTTCTTCTTGAAATGTTGTGTGCTACTTGCCTAACCTCTTTGGGTCTGCGTGTGACATTTCCATGGAGGTTATTTTTAATTCCATGTCAATGGCCTTGACTCCTGGTGATCACTTTGGTTCAACACGGTTGAAGTTCATATGCACTTGGCACGGTTGGAATGCATTTTGATTTTTTATGTCACCTGTAAATCCCCCTGCACCCCATTTATTAACAAGGACGTGAATAACTGGTTATCACAACTTAAAACCTTTCCTGTGAACAGATAGGGACTATGGCCACAAATAGTCCCCTTTGTCAAGCTGAAAATATAAATTACAGTAAATTCCTTTTTCCAGCTCATTTCTCATAGTGTTACAGAGTCTTCCCTGTAAACTCAGTTCTCCCTACTGTTGAGCACAGAGGACTGGGCTGAAACACCAACCTGGAAATTAGGAATTGACTGGTAAAGCTTGTCAGGTCTGGATGTGTTTTGTCAGATCTGAGACCTGAGGACCAAAGTTTGCAAACCTCGCTCATGTCAGCGGCTCCATCGCCTTCTTAGGACAACGTGCATGGGTCAGTTTGCATAGATTGTATTTTGTGTAATCCATATTTAACGTTGAAGTTAAAAGTACTGAATCATTTATATATTAAGAGTTGTCTATGAGAAAGATTTCTTTAAAAGTATTATATCAAAGTTAATTTGGATTATAGTTTCTCCCTATGTCACTCTAATAATTTATCACAGTTTTGTAAAATCAGTCCTCCTATATTAATACTCTTACTTTTGATCACCCTGCTGCTTGAAAAATGGTATTTTTATATTTACTTGCATCCCATGTATAGCAAAATATTATGTGAAAAGCAGTATATATAAAATTGGGTATTTTTAATCAGTATTTTTCCCAGCACTCAGTTTTCACGTTAGTCAAATTCAGAAGTAATGATTTTTTTAAAGCACAATCTAATCTTCAATATATATATATNTATATATATAAATATATACTTTAAAAATGCTCTGTATTTTTAAACATGCACTGTAGTGAAAGCGCTTTTGGGGACATGAATGTGGTATTGTATTTAACCCCTTTCAACTTTTGTAAATACCTTTTACAAGTATTTTCCATACTGGGCCATCTAGTTTATCCATGGAGGTTTTTGCTGTTTTTTAGAAACCCGTGCCAGTGGCTGCACTGCTTTTGTATCCCACAGAGCATCCCAGAGATGTGTCACCTGTGGACAAAGCCAGCCTGGCAGGTGACACTCCTGGGGCTGGGGTGGCACTGGGCAGCCCTCAGCAGGTGTCACCTGCCCCAGGCTGGGGTGGCACTGGATAACCCTCAGCAGGTGACACCTGCCCCAGGCTGGGGTGGCACTGGATAACCCCAGCAGGTGACACCCACCCCAGGCTGGGGTGGCACTGGACAGCCCTGGTAGCTCCTGCTTTTTGCCGTGACTTCATGGAGCCGGGGAGCAGCTCTGTCACAGCCACGACCTGCCGGGAGCTGCAGCTGGGGCACAGGTGACACGGGGACAGCGTCAGGCTGCTCCTGCAGGACAGATCCCACTCCTGGACCTCCCTGCAGCCTCTGGAGAAACCATCACTGTGTGAGTGGCTGGCACAAGCGCTGTGGAAGGGCTTTGGCTGCCCGGGATCAGGAATTCCCCAGGATCAGGAGTTCCCCGGGATCGGGAATTCCCCGCCGTTCCCAGGGGTTTTTCCCGCCTGCTTTGGGCCGGGCCTTTGGAGCTGCTGCCGTGTTTTCCCCGGGGGCTCCTGCGGACGCACACGCCTGTAGATAACCGATGTGTCCTGTGGAATGTGACGCTTTCCCAGTGGTTTTTGGGTGTCAGAGTGCAGTGTACAAACCTGGTGTAGCTCAGTGCTGTACTTCTAGCGCGTCCTTCACTTCGTGATTTGCTTCTCAAGACTCGTTGCATCGTCGGTGTGGAAAATAGACCAGTATCAACCTTAGCTCTTCGGTGGTGTAGAAGTGTTTTAAGTGTGGTTTGCCTCACATACTGATCTGTATTTGGCAGCTAATGGCGTTAAGTGACCATGAGTTCTCTTTGTCTGGGTTGGGAAATAAAAGGTTTTATTGTATCCGCATGTATTTTAAACTTTTTGGATAATTCCATCGACCTGTGATGACAGCACATATAAAAACCGATCTTTTCCTTTTATTCAGAAGTTATATTTGCTGTGGTAGCACTTGTTGTTGGCACTGATGGTAGTGATTTCACATCCTGTTTTGTACATCAGGTTTCACGATTACAGTGTTTAAGTTTGTACAATTGTTTATGTA
This sequence comes from Cyanoderma ruficeps, assembly GCA_008694505.1. Lineage (NCBI taxonomy): Eukaryota > Metazoa > Chordata > Aves > Passeriformes > Timaliidae > Cyanoderma > Cyanoderma ruficeps. Next base: position 1,624,819 of record VZDJ01000174.1, read on the forward strand.
AAAATGATTTGGTCTGAAGAGATGCCGTGTGTTCACTTCTGATCCCTAGGCACATATGAGATCCTACTGGTAATACTGTTAAGTAGTTACAACTGTACCAGACTTATTTTTTACAGAGCTTTACATGCCTTTATTTATTCCTTTATCGGACCATCCAAACCATGTACTCCGTAGTTCAGTATTTGTAGACCAGTTTCACGAATCAACTTAAAAGGTATTGTGGCAAAGCTTCGAATAAATGTTTACTGAGACTTTGCACTGAGCTGCGAGTGCCTGGTGAGGCTGAGGGGTGGGGTGGGATGGAAGGGGAGGGGGTGGGAGGGAATGGGATAGAATGGGATGGGAAGGAATGGAGTGGGATCGGGGGTCCCGGTATGGGTTGGGGGGCGCCCCGATCCCGCGGGGCCGCTCCGCCCCTTTTGCCCCGCCCCTTTCGCCCCGCCCCTTTCGCCCCGCCCTCCGCGCCCTTTTATCGCGAGACCCCGTGCCCGGAAGTTTCGGCAGCGCGGGCCGCACGTGTGGCGGCGCCGGGCCGGGCGCGGTCGTGCCGTGTCCCCTTCGCTGTCCCCGTCACCGCCGCTATGGGCCGAGCGCGCCGCCGGCACAACTGGAAGGCGCGGCTGCCGCAGGGCCCCGCGCCGCCGCCCGCCGCTGAGCCGCTGGAGCTGCCGCTGGAGCTGGGAGGTGCGGCGGGACCCGGCGCGGCTCTTCCCGCGGGCTCCGCTCGTTATCGAGAATAGATCGGGCTGAAAGGGATGGGAGAGCTGCTGAGATTACAGTCACTGTCGTGTCTTTGCCATATTTTCATTACGTTTTTGTTGTTATTATTTTTAAAACTCCCTGGGGAGGAGGTGGATTGGCCGGCCCTGGATGTGGCACTCGGGGCCGTGCGTGGCGCGGTTGGTGGTTTTGGGTCACAGGCTGGACTCGGTGATCTCAGAGTTCTTTTCCAGCCGAATTGATCCCCTCCTGTGATGGGGCCGGCTTTGCATTAACAGCTCTGTTACAGCAGGGACCGCCTCCAGCGACTTCAGGAGTTGGACTCGTGGGTCCCTTCTGAACCGCGACACTCAGCGCTTCCGTTAATTATTAAAGCAGCTATTAACATATTGCTTACGTTAAGCATTCTCTTTCTCAAATGTTACTTTTTATTTTAAAAAAAGGCTATTCTATTATTCTATTTTTAATTATTCAGGATTTAGTAATACAGTTTTTTAGTATTAAAATTCACTGGTGCCCTGATGAAGCAGGAGGCTGGGGAGTCACCCCAGGCCACACTGACCCTGGGGGATTGAGTAAAAAGACAAAAATTGCATCATGTTGTTACATAAATCATGGAAAATCGCCCTCAGGGCTATAGAAAGCTCAGGGTTATTGAATCCCCAGTTTCGAGGTCTTTTGCCCTTGCTGATGTTGCAGGATTTTTATTTTTTTTTCTTTTTTTTTGGCTGGACATGAGGGTTGTGTTTGTTAGAAGCAGCTAAATCTGGCCTGTTCCTCGATAAGCCTGCTAAGCACTGTGCTGAAAATAATCCACCTGGCACGAGTGAATAATCAAACCCTTGCCTTCAGATGGGGCCACGCTGAAGGGAATTGATGAAAGCAACGCCCTGGTGCTGCCAGCAAAAAAAGCAAAGAAGAAAAAAGCCTCGTGTGTTGTGCAACAGCAGAAGAAACCCCTGAGCAAGAAACAGAAGAAAAACCTGCAGAAAGTTTTGGAGCAGAAGGAAAAGAAAAAACAGGTATGTTGGCTGTTTGTGGCAAGGGCAGCTTTGTGCTCACCTCTTCAAACGATGGTTTGGTCTTGGTGTGTGGAGAAAAGGTGGGTGATGGTGAGGGGTGTGAGCTCTCAGGGGTGAGCTCTCAGGTGTGAGCTCTCAGGGGTGTGCAGGTGCTGAGGGTGATGTTAAAGCAGCAGCAGCCGCCCCTTTGCTGGGCATTGTGGCAAAGCTGCACCACCCAGAGGCTCCTGAGTGCAGCTCCAGTGGGGGAAGGCATTCCCTGCCCTCTCAGTGGATCAAATGGTGCAGGAACAGATGGTTTCTGGCTGCAGGTTCCTGTTGTGAGCAGGTCTGCAGGTGTTGTGAAGTCCATCACTGGCAGTCAGCGAGTGATGGACATTTTAAAGCACTCTGTGAGGCAGGAGTGACCTGCAAACCTCCGTGCACCCCTAACAGTGGCCTGACAATGCTTCTGAAATGCTTATTGTGTGTTTTCAGTATGGAAATAAGAGCTTTTCTGTCTTGGTAAAACCTTTCCTTTCCAGGCAAACATTCCTGGCCCTGTTAGTGGCTGAAGAGTGGCTTTCACAAAGGAACTCTGGTTTTGGAGGTGGTTTAAAGCTGTGGCTGCCTGACCTGCCAGTGCCATGTCCCACCTGAGGGATTTGAGGGGATGCTCCCATTGCTCCAAGCCTCATTCCAGTGGTTTACTTCAAATCAATTTTCTTTGCTGCTGTTTTTAGGGTGCAGCTGAGCTGCTCATTGCAGTGATGTCAAGTCCCCATTTCTATTTTTGCTCCAGTACAGGGCTGAAATCTTCACCAGGGAGGGCTGACCCTGGAGCAGCAGGAAGGTTTTACATCTGGATTTGCCAGAGCACACCTTGGAATGCTCTTAGTGCAAATCTTGAAATGAAATGATTTCCTGGCCCAGGCAAACACTGATTTTGGTTGGTTTTCCCCAAACAGAGAGCTGAGTTGCTGAGCAAGCTGAGCGAGGTCCAGGCTTCTGAGGCAGAAATGAAACTCCTGTACACAACTTCCAAACTGGGGGTTGGGGAGCGCATCTATCAGGCTAAAAGGTAAAGGGATTTTGGGGTGGAACCCTTGCAATTGATCACTGTGTTTGAGCAGCAACATTCTCCCCTTTCCCTTGATTTTTCTTTTCTTCTCAGTGCAAACAGGTTGTTCAGAATGGATGGAGTTAAATAATTTGATAAATGGATGGAGATAAATAATCTGGTAGTTATTTTCCTGTATGAGAGGATTTAGTTTAAAGAACATGGTCTTTCATGCAGGATGAGGTGGGTGACACAATCTGTAGGCTTTTGGCAATTATGCTGAACTACAAAACTGGTGGATCAATATTTATGTATTTTCTTGTACTGGAGGACGCCTACTGATGTTGACCAGAGTTGGTAGATTTATCAAGAGATGGATTTATCAAGAGCTGCATTTATAGATTAAACTACAAAGATGCCTTCAGAAGAAATTAATAAACTCCAGGATAGAAAATGCTTAGATACAAATCCATCAATTGGGTCAGCCAAGGCTTTACCTGGCAGAGTTCTGAAAAACTCCAGGAGTGGAGGTCCTGGTTTTTGGGGAAATCATGTCTGGTTTGAGGTCCAAAACACAGTTGACATGTAGATATTTTGTTTCCAGGGTGACACAGGAGCCGAGGGCTGATGTCCCTGAAAAGATCAGGAGCATCAGCGGTGCAAACAAGAGAAGGCACAGCTCAGGTTCAGAGTCAGAGCCTGAGGAAGAGCCCAGCAGCTCTGAGGAGGAGGAAGAGCAGAAACAAGACCCTGAGAAGTCCTCAGCCAGCGCTGTGGATGCTGCTGAGAAGGCAGAGGGAGGAGTGGGGAAGGCAGGGGCTGAGCAGCCTCCAGCTGGTCCCAGAGCCCCAGTTCTCCAGGCAGCCCCCAGCAGGGCACCCTGCAAGCCTGCAGTGTTCATCCCTGTGGACAGGACTCCTGAGATTCAGGTGAGGCTCTGCACAGTGCTCGTCAAAGGGGCTGGAGGGGAAGGTGTGTTCCAGCAGCTGGGTGCACTCATGGTCCTTACTCTGGCAGCTGGTGCAGGTCCAGGTCTGAGCTCTAAGTCTGATCCAGCAGCAGGAAAACTCGCTTTGTTTTAGGGTAGAAGCATTTATCTTTAGTTTTACATACAGAATCTATTAACAATCCCTTACTGGAAAGTCTTCTGAAGTCCCTTTCAGCTCTCCATTGTTTTCTGTCTTAGGCTGGATGGTTTTATCCCTTCTGTTGTAGGTAGGGCATCGTGTAGGAACAGGAGAAGCTCTGCACGAGTCTCAGCAGACAGTTGTAAAACGAGTTTTCTCTTGAAGTGCTGTATTAAGAAACTCAGGGGGCTCTGAAGTTTCACAGATTGAAGTGCAGGGCTTGCCCTCTGCTTTCTGGGAAGCTGCTCTGATGGCTCTGCCTCTCAGACATGCTCATGTGGTATTAACTGTTTAGAGCTTTCCGAGTCACAGGCCTGCAGAATTCCTTTCTGTGGGTTTTATGCTCTGAGGAAGGTAACAGTTTTCAATTCCAAGGAAAAGAAAAAGGGAGTGAGAAGCAACACGACTAAAATATGTGTTTTACACTGTTTAGGAAGCAAGACTAAAGCTCCCAATCCTTGCTGAAGAGCAAGTGGTCATGGAAGCCATCAATGAGAATCCCATTGTGATCATATGTGGGGAGACGGGAAGCGGCAAAACCACCCAAGTGCCTCAGTTCCTGTATGAAGCTGGATATGCCAGGTAGGAATTGGATTTTATATGCAGCAAATGGAATCGCAGAAGCAACATTTTGGGATAAACTCTGTAATCCACGAATCTTCAGATCAGTATGGATATAATAGAAGAGAATCCCAAAGCTTCCTGTCTGTGTTTTTATTCCAGCTATAACTAAGAGAGTGAGGCTGATGCCGCTTAATCTGGAACCATTAGTGAGAAATCCTGCTGTCACTTTTTTGGGCTGCTCCTCTGTTTAATTGAAACAAGCCATCCTTTTCTTTTCCTCCCCCTGTCAGTCCCAACGGCACCATCGGGATCACGGAGCCTCGGCGTGTGGCTGCTGTGTCCATGTCCCAGAGAGTGGCCAAGGAGATGAACCTGTCACACAGGTGAGCTTGAAAAACACCTTGAGACCTTGCTGAGATGCTCTGTGTGAGTTGTCAGAAAAACCCTTTTTCTGACCCAGAGATGGGGCTCCTCTAAGGTGTTTTAAAGACTTCTAGTCCATTTTCAGTCTCGTGAAGGGTGAGAGAGTACAGATTTTACAATTCACACCATCACAATCAGAAGCCAACTATTTCCTAATTACAATCCATTATAAGTGTTTTTTGGCCTGTCAGCTTTTGCCCCACAGTGCTGCTAATGCTTCTAAACCAATCATGTAAAATACCCCACGTGGGTCTTGCTACAACACATCTTTTATAGCTCTATTTCTCCAAAATATCTGCTCTATTCACAAGGCCATCATCAGAAACTTGTTTCCAGTTCCATTTCTCTCCCAGCAGTGTCTGTCCTATCCCATGGCCTCTCTCACTCAGCACACTTTATCTCAGAGTTTGCACACAGGTGCATAAGACTGTGTGAGCCTTCTGCCAGGCTTTGGGAATTCCCTACAAATCCATTTCCCACAGTGAGTGACATGGACTCTCTGATTCTCCCCATGCTTTTTCCTGTGGCTGCCCTGGTGTTTCCCCTCAGGGAGGTTTCCTATCAAATCCGATACGAAGGGAATGTTACAGATGAAACACAGATCAAGTTCATGACGGATGGTGTGCTGCTCAAAGAGATTCAGAAGGTGAGTTGCTGTCCTCAGTGCTATAAAAAGGGAAATTTCTCATATAGTTGGGAAGACAGGCCAGTGTGGATTTGTTGCCAGTCTTTCAAATCAGAATCCCTTTCAGCACCAGAGATTTGTTTCACTTCTACCCTTGATATTCCTGCCTAAGTCCCTAAATGTTAGTTTATGTTGCTATTATTACTGGTTCTAATAATATATAATATATAATATATAATATATAATATATAATATGTAATATATTATAATCTATTATAATACAATACAATCAATTATAATGTAATAGATTATAATGTAATCGATTATAATGTAATGTAATATAATATGTTCTATAATAGAATAGATTATAACGTAATGTAAGATAATGTAATGTAATATATAATAGCAAGAAGAGACTTGGGAAGCAGGCTGCTTTGTGCAGGGTGAGTGCATTCAACTGTGTGGGAAATGCAGCTGTGGATGGGGGTCAGTGCTTGTGGGGTGTCCTGGCTCAGAGATCCTTGGCCGAGGCCTCCTGTGCTGAAATCCATCTCTGTCCTCAGGACTTTCTGCTTTCAAAGTACAAAGTCATCATCATTGACGAGGCCCACGAGAGGAGCATGTACACGGACATCTTGATCGGCCTCCTGTCCCGCATCGTGCCCCTCCGGCACAAGGTGAGAGGGGCAGGGGCCTGGGCAGGGATGTGCCAGGGAGGGGGTGGCACCCAGGAACAGGCTCTGTGAGGGGGGATTCCCTGTTGTTAGAACCCTGGAGGCTGAAAATTCCAGGCTTTCTGTGCTAAAAGGCGCTGACCCTCAAGCAAACGCTGCATTTGACCTGAGGGAGTGAAACAGGCTCCCAAAACTGAGTGGTGGCACTGGGGCTGTGGGTCTGTGGTTTGAATAGTATTGTGTGCTCTCACAGGGTGAAAAATTTAGATTTAAGTGTATAGTAATATGGATGGGGAAGATGGAGGATTTTGGGTGTTGTCCGAGTCCTTCTTCACTTTCTTGTTCTTGGTTTCGGGTGGTTTTTTCTAATTGGGTAGAAAAGGTCTGCATTGCCTTGGGTGGTCAATTATTGGGTCAAAAATACAAATAATATAGATGTCACCTCGTTATTGGGTGATTAGCCCTTAAATAACCTTGGAAAGAATTAGAGGCGTCTATTTTACCTCCATTTTCTACCTTGCCAGTTAGAGCTCACGGCTCGTGAGGCTGTAAATAGATAAGGATTAATAAACACCGAGTCCCAACACAAAACTGTGACACCCATGTATTAATCCCAGCTCTAACACAAAGAAGAAAAGAAGATAAAAACCTGACACCTGTGATGTGGAATTCCATGGAAATCTGGCAAAAACAACACTCAGCTTAACATATTTGTCTTTCTGAAGCACAGAGCCTGCCCCAAAGGGAAAATTCATATCAGTACCAGGAGATCTGGTCAAATCCAGTTCATTTGAGACTTGCAGTGCCACAGGACACGTGTAGATAACTGAGCACCAGCAGCCTGGGGGAAATCAAGGTGTTGGTTGTTGCTCAGGGGGGGAGATGTGTGGGGCACGGGGTGACAGGTCTGTGTCCCTGCAGAAGGGGCTGCCCCTGAAGCTGATCATCATGTCGGCGACTCTGCGCGTGGAGGATTTCACTGACAACGCCAGGCTGTTCTCTGTTAAACCCCCTGTCATTCAGGTACTGTTCCCCTCCCTGGGAGCTGAAACCAAACCTTTTATAAACCTTAAATAAAACCTTGAAAACGTGGGAGCCTTTATAAAACCAGTTACAAAATAGGGGCAGCACTCTAATGTTTCCAGCTGGTGCTGAAATCTTTCAGATAGCAATTTAAAAACAGGCATTTTGTTTAGGCTATTGTTTCTTCTGGGACTTGCTGTTTTTCTTTCCACTTTTATCAGAAAACCGCCCTGGCAGAATCTGATTATCTTAAGAAACTCTTTAAATTACAGTTCAGGAGAACTAGAAAGGCTCAATCTGAGTTGATGATGTGAAAGGGAGAAAAACTTTGGTTTCTAGCATGGTTTTATGGTGTTCAGAGCAGACAACACCAGTGATTTCTGTGGGCTTGGTGTTTTGTAGGGTACCACACCCCAAGAGGTGAACAGAAATCCAGGGTGAGCTTTTCTGGTTGTCCCATGAAGACTGTGATGATTATGTGTGGATTATGACAGCAAATAAACCCTTAACTGGTATTTCCTCTCCAGGTAGACGCAAGGCAGTTCCCTGTGACTGTTCATTTTAACAAGAAAACCCCTCTGGATGATTACAGTGGGGAGTGCTTCAGGAAGGTGTGTAAAATCCACCGGATGCTGCCTGCAGGTGAGAGAACTTCACTGCTGAGAGCCTCTCAAGTTCCTCATACTGAACACGTCTAAAGTTTTTGTGGGTTTTTTACCCCCTTCCCCTTCCTTTTCCTCCCCTTTTTTTTCTTTTTTTTTCTCTTGCAGGTGGGATTTTGGTGTTTCTAACAGGCCAGGCAGAAGTTCACTCTCTCTGTAGAAGGTTAAGGAAAGCATTCCCATACCAAAAAAACAACCCTGCAGGTAATGCTACGGAAAGTGTTAAACAACAGATTAATCCCGCTGAGAAGTGAGCTTGCTTTGCATTTAAAAATGTGAACTTTTATTTCAAAACCACAAAAAACAAGGTTTGGGGAAAGGGCTCGTGGATGACTGTCATAAATGATGTTAAATATCATAAATGATGTTAAATTTTGTGCTGGTTGGAGTTTGGGAAAAGGTCCCTTCCAGTTCCCCTCTGGCTTCAGTGTGACTTCTTCCACACTGTGCATCCCCAGAGAGGGGGGAGTGGGACCAGACTCCTCCCAGCACCTTTTCCAAGAGGAGAAGCATGCCCAGCTAACAGCTGCTCCACTGGCTGCTTTTGTAGGAGGAGAGGATGACAAAGAAGACTCGGTGGAAGAAATCAGGAAGTTTAAGAAGTCGAGGAAGCGGAGGAAAGTTCTGGTAATGTGTGATGGGTAAAGAATTCCTGCAAGAGACAGGAGGTGGCTCCCTGCAAACAGCACTCCTGTGGAGCTGTGCCTCTCACCAGCTCCTCCAGACTTGCTTGAAGCCCTGTAAACCCCCACGTGTCCCCTCAGGAGTTCCAGCAGTGCTGCCCACTCTGCTGCAGAGTGCTGAAACTCCAGATGTTTTGGGCAGGAGATTGGTTCAGATTGAGTAGTGACCATTAAAACTTGAATGGATGGAGCTGCAGACTTGCTGGTACCAGGGCTGCTCCTCATCTCACCATTTGTTACCCAAAATGTGGTGCATCTGTTGGCAAGGCTGGTGTTTGGCTTGTGCTGATGCACTTTGCTTGCAGGAGATGCTGATGTTGCAGCTGCACTGATCCCTCTGTCACCTTCAGGCCACCACATCTTTGAAGTCACTGCTCAGCTTTGCTTTCAGTCACGCAAAGTGCTGCTCGTGTCCCCCTCTTAACGTGTTGTTTTCATCTTTCCTCTCCTCAGACACTCCCCAAAATTGATCTGAACAGTTACTCTGTGGTACCAGTGGATGAAGGAGATGAAGACAGAGACATTGACAGTGATGATGATGCTGCAGGCTCTGATCTTGACCTGGATTTAGGAGATGGAGACTCAGAAGAAGGTTTGGGACACATGAAGGAAAGAATCACCTGTGCCATGAGTTGGTTGTCCTGTGCTGAGCTGCTGTGGCACCAGAGCAGCCCCGTGTCATGGGAAAGCTGTTCAGGTTTTCCAGCTCCAGTACTAATTACTGGCTGGAATTGTACCAATTACTTTCCTGGTTTTAATGAGGTGGTGTTTGTGCAGATGTTGTCGGGGCTGAGCCTGGCAGTTGGACTGAACAGTGTTGGTTTGTTTCCCCACAGATGAGAAATCCGACTCGTCCCTGCCCCTGTATGTGCTCCCTCTCTATTCCCTGCTGGCACCAGAGAAACAGGCAAAGGTAAAGGATTTATTGTCAAGATCTTACAGGTCTGTGTGATCGTTGTCTGAAACCACAAGTGAGCCAAAATTCCCATTTTGGACTTGCCTGGCAGCTTGAATGGCCCAGTGGGCAGGTCGGGATGGGATTGGGGCAGGCCTGGCTTGGGCTGTGGTCTCCCTAATGTGCCCCCTCAGCAGGGTGGGAGGGATGATCATCCACAGCCCTGCAGGAGCTCTGAATCCATCCTGGCCCTCAGCACATCGAGATGCTGCTGCCAGCAGGCAGCTTGGACAGATTCCTGTGTTCCCCCTGTCTCTGGAGGGAGCAGCAGTGTCTGGACACAGCTCAGGGCTGGTGTGGGCTCCACCTGGAGCCCCTGTGGTCATTTCTGAGCCTTCACCGAGCTGGACAAAGAGCTGGAGACGCAGAGATAGGTCTCTGCTCTGACTCCTGGGTTCCCCTTGCAGTGCCATATGTGCTGCCATCCCTTTACAGCACATACAAGACAACTGCCTGCCTCTTTTTCCTCCCTTGCCCCCTTTTTTCTTTCCTCCCTTGCCCCCTTTTTACTTTCTTCCCTGCCCTTTCCCTGCCCCGTTCCTGCCCCATCCCTGTCCCCACTGCCCCTCACACTCCCCTGTCTCCTGCAGGTGTTCAGGGCTCCTCCTCCCGGCACCAGGCTCTGCGTGGTGGCCACCAACGTGGCCGAGACGTCCCTGACCATCCCGGGCATCAAGTACGTGGTGGACTGCGGGAAGGTGAAGCGGCGTTTCTACGACAGGATCACGGGGGTCTCGTCCTTCAGGGTCACCTGGATCTCGCAGGCCTCGGCTGACCAGCGGGCAGGGCGGGCCGGCCGCACCGAGCCAGGCCACTGCTACAGGTCAGCCCTGCTGGCCTCACACTGGGGAGGAGGGGGAGACTGATCCAGTGATCAGAATTTTACTCGGGTTTTTCCAAAAGCTTGTGTGCTGTTTCGGGAAGGTTAATCATTTCCACTACAGTAATTAGGTTAAAAAGATCGTACAAACAACTCACATGTTTTACAACGTTTTTCTAGCAGAGGGTTGAGTGAATCTCTCCTTTTCCCATAAACAGGTTTAATCCCACCTTCTGTAATCTCAGAGCTCTGTTCCTGCCATGGCATCCTGGTTATCAAACCAGTCCTGCTAATTTAGTCTGTCTTACTGTGTCTTGTGTATTCCCACGCTGCTGGACAGCAGGGACACGCAGCCCAGGGGTCTCGGGGAGGGTTTGCTGATGGTTTGGGGTTGTCTGCTGTGATGGTTCTGGCTTTTTTTCTGCCAAGGTCGGGGTTAACAGCACCAGAGATGAAGTTCACGTTCAGACTTAGGTGTTTATTAATTATTGTTGGGTTATGCCCTTTCCTGACTCAGAGATGGGGCAACTGAGAGGTGTTTTAAAGACTTGTATTCTGTTTTCAGTCTCGTGAAGGGTGAGACAGTGCAGATGTTACAATTCGCACCGTCACAATCAGAAGCCAAACTATTTCCTGATCATGATCCATTATAACTGTTTTTTGGTCTATCAGCTTTCCCCACACAATGCTGTTAATGCCTTAAAGCCAATCATCTAAAATCACCCCTCGTGGGTCCTCCTACAATGCATCTTTCATAGTTCTGTTTCTCTAATGTATCCAGTCTTATTCACAAGGCCACCCTTTGAAACTTGTTTCCAGTTCCATTTCTCTCTCAACAGCGTCCATCTTATTCCATGGCGTTTCTAAGTCAGCATTTCTTATCTCAAGGTTTGCATATTGTTGCATATTATATCATTGCACATTCTGTGAGCCTTCTGTCAGCCTTTGAGGATTCTCTACAGATCCATTTCCCACAAACGATCATCCCCGTGACAGCCTCACAAGCCGTGAGTTGTGCAGTACCTCTGGTTAGCAAAATGGAGTTCTTCTCTCTCTCTACAAGGTCTTCTCAAGGACAATCCATCCAATTGGGAAATGCCACCTCAAATATTTTTACTTTAAACCCAATAACCACCCACTTGAAGTCTGCAATGTGGGCTTTATTAACCAGTTATAGAAAACCACCCAAACCCATGAAGAAGGAGGAAGAATGTGAGAAAAGAACAAGTAACCTCCGCCCCGAAATCTCCATCTTGTCCCATATATATTACTATGTACTAAAATCTTAAATCTAAATTTTTCACCCTGTGAGATCACACAATTCTATTCAAACTACACACCCACAACCCCAGTGCTGTCACTAATTTTGGGAGCCTGTTCCACGGCCTCAAGTCAAATGCAGTGCCTGCCTGAGGGTCAGTGCCTGCCTGAGGGTCAGTGCCTGCCTGAGGGTCAGTGCCTGCCTGAGGGTCAGTGCCCTTCAGCACAGGAAGGCCCAAACTCTCAGTTTCCAGAATTCCAACAGTCTGCCCTGCATTCCAGTGGGAGAGGGGAAGCTGTGGTTGGGGATGTTGGTTTGAGTTTGGCTTCTCAGGGGCTTTTCTTTTGCTGAAAACTGTTATTTTCATGGCTGGATGAGATTTCACCATGTCCAGGTGAATTTAACTCCGAGCTGAGTTAACTTGTGAATAAGGTGAATGCCCCAACCTGTAAATAACGATATGATTTTAATGTAAATACCATCCACGGCTGCCTTTTTTTTTTTTAATCCCTTGCTAATTTTTCCTGCGTATCTTTTGAGTTAAGATTTCTCTTAAGGATCTAAATAATGCTTCTGGTCCACTAGGTTATACTCTTCAGCAGTTTTCATGGACTTTGAGAAATTTTCTGCTCCAGAAATAACAAAGCGACCAGTGGAAGACTTGATTCTGCAGATGAAGGCATTAAATATAGAAAAGGTGAGTTGGACAGGGCTTTGTACTACAGCACCCATTAAAGTGGTTGCCCTTAGGAGCCAGAAACAAACAGAAATGTATTTTATTGTCATTGCTTGAAGCTGTGCCCTGTGGTAGAAATGAAGACCCAGAGAGTCCCTTTTGGTTCTGCACATTGCAGAAGCTGCTCTGAATTCCACTAGGCCTTAACAGACATGTTTGTTCAAGGAGTAAATGCTTGCTTATATTCTTAGAGGTTAAAAAAAAAACCCCTTTCTAAACAGGGTCTGTGTTTTGGAGATACTGGAGCACTTTCAGAAAGCACAACACTTAAATTTAGAGCTTAAAGCAGCCTGCCCTGGGCGGTGCCTGCAGTCGGTGGCAGCTGAGGGTGATTCTGGTATTCCTGTTTCCTCATGTTTTTGTCCCAAGCATTTCCTGCCATTCTGTGTCCTTTCCTCTCTCTCCTGGCAAAGGTCCTAGATGTTTTTCTTTGATACACAGAACCAGAGGGGAGGGTTTCCCTCCCTCCCAGAGCTCCTTGCTCTGCTCCGACTGTTTCCCAGTGATGGACTGAGGGGCTTTTCTCTTGTTTTTAGGTCATCAACTTCCCCTTCCCAACACCACCTCCCACGGAAGCCCTGGCAGCAGCTGAGGAGCTGCTGATAGCCCTGGGTGCCTTAAAGGAGCCCCCCCTGACAGGAAGGTAATGCCTGTGCTCCCCCACTGATGTCCTGTGGGCTCTGCTGTGCTCCTGCCTCCTCTTCCTCCTCATCCTTGGGCACAGAAAATGCCACCAGCTCAGTGTCTGGTTCCCCTCAGTTTGTTTCACTGGCCCTGGGTGTGTTTGGGCAGGGAAATTGTGCTGGGAGCCCCGTGCAGGGCTATGTTGGGAAGAGAAATCTTTTCCCCCACCCTTCGGGACCAGCATGTAACAAAACCTGAGAAAACACCTCAAATCACTTGGGCTGCCAGAACCGGGAGCACGAACTCGTTCTAATTCCAAGTTCCTTCATGACGTGAGCTCTCTTTCCCCTCTCCCAGGCTGAAGGAGCAGCTGGCAGCAAAGCTGAGCTGCCCCATCAGTCCCCTGGGCAGGGTGATGGCCACTTTCCCCGTGGCCCCTCGCTATGCCAAGATGTTGGCACTGAGCAGGCAGCACGACTGCCTGCCCTACACCATCACCATCGTGTCTGCCATGACTGTCAGGGAGCTCTTCGAGGAGTTTGACAGGTGAGCCCCTGTCCCTGCTGTGCCCCTGTCCCTGCTGTGCCCCTGTCCCTGCTGTGCCCCTGTCCCTGCAGCCCAGCACTCACAGGGGCTGTTCTGTGCTCCTTCCAGGCCAGCAGGGAGTGAGGAGGAGGCAGCCCAGCTGAAGGGGAAGAGAGCCAGGTTTTTACAGATGCAGAAGGTCTGGGCTGGGCAGGGGCCCATGCAGAAGCTGGGGGACCTCATGGTGATGTTAGGTACAGATTTCCCTGTGCCATTCCCTCCATCCTGTTCTCCTGCTGTCACCCTGAGCCCTCGGCCAGAGGCTCCCCTGTGCTGTAGGAAAACACTCCCAGCAGTGTTTTCCACTCTGCTCTCTGGGCAGCCTCCACTTCCCCAGTGCCCAGAGGGAACTGAACTGCACACTTTGCCTGGGACAGTGCTGGGTTTAACCAGGAGAGCTGATCTCTCCTGTCTGTGCCCTCCCAGGAGCAGTGGGGGCCTGTGAATACGCCGGCTGCACCCGAAAGTTCTGCGAGGAAAACGGGCTCCGCTACAAAGCCATGCTGGAAATCCGGCGCCTCAGAGGGCAGCTGACCACGGCAGGTGACTGAGGCTGGGGAGGAATTGCTCTGTGTGTCCTCTTTTGGGGGGTGGCACATCCACAGAGCTGATTTTTCTCCTGTTGAATCTCCTCTGGCCCCGTTTTCCCCGCAGTGAACTCGGTGTGCACGGATGCCGGGCTCTACGTTGACCCGAAAATGAAGCCCCCAACAGAGGCTCAAGTGACCTACTTGAGGCAGATGGTGCTGGCAGGGCTGGGGGATCACCTTGCCCGAAGGATTCAGGCAGAGGAGCTGCTGGATGACAAGTGGAAAAATGCCTACAAGGTGAACAGCTTGACTGGGCTCAGTTCCTGCTCCCCTGCGTGGCTGGAAGATTCTCCTGTGCAGAGCCCGGGTTTCTGGCTGGGTGCAGCACTGAGGATGCCTGTGCTGGCTTCCTGCAACTCTTCTCTCTGGAATTTTAGTTTGCAGTGTTGCCATTTCCTGCTGTTCACGTAGGAAACGTTATAAAAGAGCTAAGAAGTAGCATTAGTTCATCTTGTAAAGCACTTGGTGTCTCCAGAGAAGGTGAAGCAGAAAATGATGGGGTTATTAAAAACCTCCAGCACTTAAAGCTTACAAATGCACATCTGAGAGAGACTGAGATGAGATGCAATGGAGAAATAGAATTGTCAGTAACTGGTCTTAACTCTGCTTCAATCTTTGTGCCTCCTGGCAGACTGCACTCCTGGAGGACCCAGTGTTCATCCACCCCAGCTCAGTCCTCTTCAGAGAGCTCCCAGAGTTTGTGGTGTACCAGGAAATTGTTGAGACTACAAAGCTGTACATGAAAGGTGAGTGCTGTGGGCCAGCTTGTGCTGTAGCCCTGGGGAGGAGCTCAGAAATGCCTTGGCAGAGAGTTTCCCCCCTGTGCTGGCCCAGTGTTCTCCTTACTGAGTGCTTGTGGCTCCTGGGATCTGGATCCTTAAGGCTTCCTAGGTCTGCATCAGGAGATAAATTGGCCTTTTTAAAAAATTTATCTGGCAGAATTGGCTGGAGCAAAGCTCAGCTTCTGAAATGTCTCCTTTGCCCCAGCCCTGCCAACCACAGCTGATCTCTGAACAGACTTTTTACAACATAAAAAGTTTGACTTGGAAGATGAGGGACAAATAAGCCTGTAGAGATGAGATCCTGACCGTGCCCTGTACCCCTGGGGCTGCAAACCTTGCATCCAGTTGTGTTTTCCCTCCTCAGGTGTGTCTGCAGTGGAACCTGAGTGGATCCCTGCCCTGCTGCCACCCTACTGCCACTTTGGGAAGCCTCTGGAAAACCCTCCTCCCTCCTACTGCCCTGACACAGGCCGAGTTCTCTGTCACAGACCCAGTGTCTTCTGTAAGTGTCGCTCAGGGCTTCTGGCTGCTCTGGAGCTCCTGTGATGCTGCTTTAACAAGGTCAAGCTCTTCTTAGGCTGTCCAAAAAAGCTCAGGAGTGGTCTGAGCACCTCCATGGGGTTGGTAGCATTTCAATATTGGCATTTTCCGTTGAAATGGGAATTTTCTGGAGCTCATTGTGAGGGCTGGGTGGGGCTGGCAGTGCCCTCCCCACTTCTCTTGGCACCTGTGTTGTGTCACCTCCCTGGAAATGTGCCCTCCTCGGGGAGCAGGGAGGAGATCTGGGTGCTCTTTGTTTCCAGACCGTGTGGGCTGGCAGCTCCCTGCTGTGCAAGTTGATTACCCTGAAGGAATCGAGCGCTACAAACACTTTGCCAGGTTCCTGCTGGAGGGAAAGGTGAGTGTGTCCCAGCTGCATCGTTTCCCTGATGTTAGCAATAAGTTTTTAGCCCAGTTTTTGGAGGAGATGAGCCTTATGGCTTCATTTGTTTGTGTCTTCCCATTCTTCATCACTTGCTGGTGGATGGAGGAGTTTGTTGTGGTTGATGAGGTGAGGGAGGGATCTTTAAAACTCAGAAAAAGCATGAAAAAAGCATGAAAAGCAGAAAAAAACCCAGTATTTCAGGGAAAGGCACCACCAAATTGAAGTCCCATTTTTGCAAACTAAAAAAAGCTAGTAGCTCATGTCTTTGTCCGCCCTGGGACAGAAGAATTGTCCAACAAGTCAGGAGAAGACTTATGGACACTTAGGGAGAAGAGGAAGATCCTGATGGAGAATATGGCATGGAAATTTGTAGTAGCACAAGTTCATTGATGGTTGTTATCGTGTAACAATTAATTTACCTTATTCATTAGATAATTGCTGTAACAAATCTTGCAGGTCATTGAAAAGCTGAGTTCATACAGCAAGTGCCTGCTGTCCAGCCCCCTCATAATGCTGAAGACATGGTCCAAGTAAGTTAAAAACAAACCTCAGGTTGTTGTCTCCACACTTTTCACCTCCTTTCTAAATTTAAAAAATTCAGTGCTGAGAAGGGTGTTGGAGACTGTGATCTTGGCTGTAGCTGCAGGGCGAGGAAAATGAGTTTTTTGAGTTTTCTCCCCAAGAAAAGTCGTGTCCTGGGAGAGCTGGTGGTGGTGAGGGCAGTGCAGGACACACACCCTGCTGGCCACTGCTGGACGTTCTAGCTCTGCTAAACTGTGCTAATGAACGTTGTTTTATTGCACCATGTCATTGATTCAGGCTTCAGCCCAGGACAGAAGCTCTCCTGCAGGCTCTAGTTGAAGAAAATTGTGATAATCGTGATGCTTTGCTGGCTGCATGGAGGAAAAATCCTAAATGTAAGTGTTGTGTTCTGCTTGCCTAATTATCAGTCATATCACTGGAGTACCTCAAGCACTATGGAACTATCATTTCAGAAATGGACTATTTCACATGTTAAGCCCCAAATATTTCCTATTTTCTTACCAGAAGCAGTAATGCCTTGTGTTTGTTTCTTGTGAAAAATGACAGAAAGCACTTCAGAAAGCAACATTTATTTGTATTCTAAGATTTTTTTTCTGTAGTTGTAACCACAGTTAAAATGTATTAGACTGTGGTGGTACTGTCTGTGAATATATTGAATTTTTTTTCCTGAAAAATAAATTTTCTTCAATATTGGGTGGCAGATGCTAAGAATTCCTTCCCAATGGTATCTTTGCAAAGGCTCTTGTCTGTTGAAGCAGCAGCCAAGTGCTGCGGTGATTCCTCACAGAAATCCCTGTGCATGGAATCATCCAAACTCCGGCACCATCCCCGCAGTGGGGGGCTGCTGCTGGGTCCCAGTGACCCCACAGGAGATGATTTTTCCAGGCAAACTCTGTAACTGCTGCTGTTCCCCTGCAGATCTGCTCGCAGCCTATCGCCAGTGGGTCCCCGAGGCCGTGCACCAGGAGCTGGCCCTGAAGTGGCCACCGGTGGCCCTGTGACTGTTGGGGTTGATGGACTCCTTTTCTCCAAGATGTTTTGAGGGCTTTCCAAGGGTTTCCTTGGAGAGCTGAAACAGATGGACTCGCCAGCTGCAGCAATACCTTTTTGTAAGCAAACAAGGTGTTGTTCTGTTTCCCCACAAGTCCTGCCAGTTGTTTGGCTGCTATTTCATAATATTAATAATTATATGGATTAATATTGCATAATATTAATGATAATGGGTAATTTTATCCATTGTATTTTACTGATTTATTGTTTTTTACCTGAAGTTTCTCTTTGGACTATATTAGTCATGTGAACTGTAATAAATATGTGAAGTTCTTGGTGTGGATGGGAGAAATGTTTTCTGTGTGGGATGCTGCAGTGAGCAGAATCTCAGAGCTGTGCAGGCACATCCTCACGGGTGTCAGCACATCCAGATGCAGACAGAACCTGGGCCGCAGCTCAGGACAGGAAGCACAAAAATGAGGAAACTTGTGGGTTGAGATGGGAACGGTTTAATTAGTGAAGGGAAAAAGCTTGAGCTTCCCTTCCCCTGAGTCCTGGTAAACCCAGTGCTCACAGGACTGATGCTGTGACACTGCTGCGGGATAAAGTCTGGACAGGGCCCCTCCTGTCCCCATGTTCTGAAGGAAACTGGAGCAGCCCAACTGGCTGGATGTGTGTCCATAATTCCCACTGCTCCCACCATTCCTACACTTCAGAGCTTCCACTCCCTCCCTTCAGGGGTGAGGCCAGGACATGAGTAAACATTAAAAATATCTAAAGTGCAGGAACAGCACCTTTAGCTTTGGAGCCAGAAGGAAAGCAGCCCCTTGCACTGTGTCTTGTCACTGGGTTTGGGATGACCCAGGNCCACCTTAGCGGGACTCCGCCGTCATAGAGCACGGCAGAAGAGGCAAAATTGTGCCCGTCCTCGTTAGTATAGTGGTGAGTATCCCCGCCTGTCACGCGGGAGACCGGGGTTCGATTCCCCGACGGGGAGGTGCCACAAGTTTTGTCCCTCGGTGCCATTTTTTGTGGGTGGCCCCGCGCATGGTTTGTCTGTGACGCTGCCGTGGAACCCCCCGCCGGAAGGGCGGGATAAAGCCGGCAGAGCCGCGTTTTGTGCCCGGGAAGGAGAACGTGCGCTATCCGCCGCTGCTGGTACCTGCGGGTTCCCTGGGAGTGGAAATGGCTGCGGGGAGGTGGGAATCCCTGGACGCCCCAGACCGGAACCCGCACGGACAGCGGGCACCGGCCGGGCCGCGGCGCACAGGGGGGCGCGGGGCGGGGTCGTATCTACGGCCAGTGAGGGCGCTGTCGCCCGCCGAAATAGCTCAGTTGGGAGAGCGTTAGACTGAAGATCTAAAGGTCCCTGGTTCGATCCCGGGTTTCGGCAGAAGCTTTTTTTTTATTTTTTCTTTTTTCTTTCTCTCTCTTTTCTATTTTCCTTTACCGTCAAGACGGCTCCTTTTGCCACCGAGCGGGGGCTGCCGTCCCTCCTTCGGGCGGCTGAGCCGGTGCCAACGCAGGCGCTGCCACCTGTGGGACTTGTGTCAGGAACCGCTTCCCGCAGAACGGTGGCGATGGAGCGGGTCCTGCGGTCGCCGCTCGGCCATGACCTGGCCCGCGGGGAGCTTCTCTCAAGCCGTCCTCGTTAGTATAGTGGTGAGTATCCCCGCCTGTCACGCGGGAGACCGGGGTTCGATTCCCCGACGGGGAGGTTGACGACACTTTTTCCTTCATTTTTCTTTTTTTTTCGTACCGATTTCTCTGATTTCCTACGGAGCGAAACCATTCGATTTTCTATGCGCGAACCAGCGCGTTCCTGCCTTTCTGAGCGCTGCCTGAGGATCGCACCACGCTCTGTACACAGCAGCGCCCAGAGCACACCCGGGCCTGCCCCTCGCCCGCCATTCTCCACACCGGGGCCGGCCCGGCGCGGACCTGACCGGCGGGCAGGACGAAAATCGCGGGCAGGGGGATGTAGCTCAGCGGTAGAGCGCATGCTTTGCATGTATGAGGTCCCGGGTTCAATCCCCGGCATCTCCACGTGGCTGGACTGCTCTTTTTCCCGCTTTTTGGTGATGTTTTATCCAATTGAAGTCACCGCGTCCGGTTAAGCAGCAGCAAACTGACCGCGCGGCCGAAATGGGCCCGTAGTGGCAATTCCCAGCGGCATAAAGTGGTTTTTATTTTTCCGTTTGGTTCTCCTCAGGCCTGTGCAATCACACATGGCTTTTGTGTCCCACTGGGTGTCCCATCTGTGCACCAAGGGACACAGGAGGCCCCAAAAGAAGGACAAAGCGCCAAACCCCAAAATGCAGGGGGACAGTGGCCACTCATCCCAGCCTGACACTGCCTGGCAGTGGAGCCCTGCAGCCACACACAGCTCAGGAGCTCTGCTCCACGTTCCCAGAGCCAAAGGGGAAGGAGAGAAGCCAGGACACCACTGCTGAGTGCACTCTCTGCCCCTTGCCATCCTGAGCACCTTGGGAAGAGCTCTCAGAGAAACAACCGCCCTGCTTTGATCTCCTGGGGAAGAGAGATGGGGAAACTGTGGAAACTGTGGCTGAGGAAACCCTGTGGGGCTGGGAGGGCTGAGAGCCATGGCACAGCTGAGAGGTTTGGTCCAGAGAGACCAAAGCCCATCCAGAGCCTGAGCCAGCTTTGATTTACACAGCTCAGGGGCAGCTGTTCTGTCTCACTGCCTGGTTGCCAACAGCAGCAGGAGATGACCGCTGACAAATGCAAAGTGACATTTCCTGCCACAGTGGCTGAAAAAGCTCCTTGTGCTATTTATTTACTCATCTTACTTCTAGTTGTTATTTTGAGGCAATGTTTGGCTGCAGCGCTGCTAAGTGTGAAGATCCCTGTTGTAAAATTCTCCCTGGATCTGCCTGGCAGCTGTACTTCTGGAATGTGCCCTGCATGTGAATGTAAGGGGGAGTTTGTAGTAACAGGCATGAAGTAACAGACTTTTGTCACAAAATGTTTCCCCATGTGCCTTTTCGATGATTTTCTGCCCAGTCCTGAGTGCTCACCTTGCAACTAAAAGAACAAGCTTAACATTCTTATTCACCTGGAAAGCTTCTCCAATTTTTGATGTTTATACAGTCCCAGTGCATAGTCACTGAGCACTGAGATGTAGCCAAAAGACTTCTGTGGCATTTTTTTTTTCCATCTAAATGACACAAATGTTTGAGATTATTATCACTACAGCTGTGGTGAGTGTTAATACAAACACAAAGCAGGAGAGGCCAAAGAGCTCCCCAGTGCCTTCCCCTCCTGTAACAGCTCTGTGTGCCAGGCAGACACAGGCACTTTTCCTCAAACCACAAAGCTGCTGCTGGAGCTCTGCTCCTTTTCTGCTGGTGAGCAGCCCTGGGTGTTATCAGTGTCCCTTCCATTTTCCTTAGGTGCTGCCAAATGAGGGATTTTGTAGGCAGATTGAACTTGAGGCACTGCTTGCATCTTGCAGACAAAGCTCCATTCTGCTCCCAGCTGCTGCCTGGAATTGCTGTGCCGTTTGAGGAGGATGGTGCAGGAGCTGGCTGTCAGAGCGCAGCAGAGGTCTGTCAGAAGGTGCTCCTTGAGAACAGAATAACAAATAGGCATTATTATCATTATTATTATTTCTAATTTTACCCTGATTTTAATGAGTTGTAAGTTCCACTACAGCTCAGATGCATACTCCACTTTATGTGTGCACATATGTACACACACTCATCATCTCTCAGGCACACCATCCGCAGGACTTGATCTCTTTATCCATCAGGCCTTTCTTTGTCCCTCACATCCCCCCCAGGCTCCCTGATCTCCATCCCCAGGTAGGAACCCCTTGCAGCAGCCCCTCTTTCCTGGGGTGGTCCCTGCCCTTCCAGGTTGCTCCAACCTCAGCCCCAGCATCACCACAGCAGCCAGACATCTTCTCTGGCCTGTCCCTTGTCCCACAGGCACGATGGCACCAAGGTCCTGGGATAAATCTGTTCCACCCGTGCCCATCCCAGCGGGGTTGTGCCCAAGTGGGTGACAGAGAGAACCCTGCCCCACCACGTGTGGAGGCCTCACACAGAAATAACACTCGAGGGTCGCCTCGGGATAAAGCAACGAACTCCTTCCCTCAGGAACCCCCTCACGGTGTGTGGGGCCGCGGGCAGAGCCGACCCTCACCCTGCCCCAGGGGTGGAAACCAAGGAGGTGTTTTTTGAACAGGGGCACAACTGCAGGGTTTAAACCCCTGAACATAATGAAAAGCTCCGACAGAAGCTTTTACATGCGGCTCCGTCTCTAAGTTGGGGGTCATCGTGACGGCCCAACCACGGCCCCGCTCCGGCGACTCCGGGCCGGGTTTTGCCGCCGCTCCGGACGCGCCGCTCGCCGTCCCGCGCGCGGCGGGTTCAGCGCACCGCGCGAGGCGCCAATCCCTCCGCGCCGCCCGGCCGCCTTCCCATCTCACCCACGCAGGAGAGCGGCGGCGCGCGGCGCGAGGAAAATAGTGCGCAGCGGAGTGATCCGCACGCGGGGGCGGGGCGCCGGGGAGGCCATATAAGCACCGAGCGGGGGGGATGCGTGGCGCAGTTGGCGCTGGGTGAGGTTTGTGGTGTCGGCTCGGCCGAGCAGCCCCGCGGTGAGAGCTCGGCGGGGAGAGGGCCTAGACACGGGCTGGGCGTCCGGGCGGAAAGGAGGGGTGTGTGCACTGAGGAGCTGCGGCTAGGGGCGAAGGCAGACAGTGATGGCGGGGGGAGGGCTGGGACGTTGCCTTCGCCTTCAACGGCAGCACCGCGAGGCGGTGGCGGGGAAGGGCCAAGGCGAGCGGCCGCCGGCAAAATGGCGCAGGCGCAGCGGGCTTCAAGATGGTGGTGGGCGCGCGGTTGGGCGGGAAGGGGAAGCGCGTGGGGGCCCCGCCCCTCCATGGCTGTGGGCGGGGCCTGCGCTGTGACGTCGCGGACGGGCCGCGGCCCTGGGTACGGGGAAAGGGAAACTGTCACTAAAGCGCGGCGGGTTGTCCCTCTTCCAGGCAAAAATGCAGATCTTCGTGAAGACCCTGACGGGCAAGACCATCACCCTTGAGGTCGAGCCCAGTGACACCATTGAAAATGTCAAGGCCAAGATCCAGGACAAGGAAGGCATCCCTCCCGACCAGCAGAGGCTGATCTTTGCTGGGAAGCAGCTGGAAGACGGTCGTACCCTGTCCGACTACAACATCCAGAAGGAATCCACTCTGCACTTGGTGTTGCGCCTGCGAGGTGGGATGCAGATCTTTGTCAAGACCCTGACGGGCAAGACCATCACCCTTGAGGTCGAGCCCAGCGACACCATTGAAAATGTCAAGGCCAAGATCCAGGACAAGGAAGGCATCCCTCCTGACCAGCAGAGGCTGATCTTTGCTGGGAAGCAGCTGGAAGACGGTCGTACCCTGTCCGACTACAACATCCAGAAGGAATCCACTCTGCACTTGGTGCTGCGCCTGCGAGGTGGGATGCAGATCNGGACAAGGAAGGCATCCCTCCCGACCAGCAGAGGCTGATCTTTGCTGGCAAGCAGCTGGAAGACGGCCGTACCCTGTCCGACTACAACATCCAGAAGGAGTCAACTCTGCACCTTGTCTTGCGCCTGCGGGGTGGTAACTGAACCAGCAGGTTGTTGCTTCCAAATAAAAGGTTCCCTGCACTTGTTCATTCCAATAAAGCTGTTGCATCCATAAAAACTTTGTGTCCCAAGTTACATGCACGGCCGTTCGTGACATTGCCAGACTCTGGCTCTCTAATAAACAATAATTATGTAGTTTCCACAGACAAAGGAGTTGCAAAACCACCTTATGCAAGGCTTCCACATGCCTGCTGATTGTAGCTAATCCCTCAGCCGTGGTTTCCCTGGGGTTGTATAAGTATTGTGATACCTGGCTGCAGTTCAGCGCCCACCTGCAGATGTTGTGCAGCTGTGGGCGTTGTCTAAGCAGGGAAAGCTGGAGATGCTCCCGGCGTGGAAGGCTTTGAAACAGCTCCTGATTGCCCAGCAACTGCCCTTGTTTTGGGATTAGTGGAGAAACAGCGGAAGGGTTATCCTGCAGCTCTGTCACAGGCTGGGATTGCAGGATGTCACTGCTGGTCCTGCAGCCCTTGGGCTGGAAAAGTGGGGTGGGAAGTGTAGATCTCATCAGTTACGGGGTGGACTTGTTTTTTTGTCAAGCTTAATGACATTAAGCAAGCAGCAATTTCAGATGTACTTACTGGAAATCTGAATATTCTTTGCTCCAGCTGTGCCCCGAGTGGAAATGCTGCTGAGCTGGGCTGTCACTGAGCAGTCCCTGTATGCCATAGAAGCTCTGGCAAAAGGGAAGTTCCCACTGAAATATTTGTGGTGGAGGTTGCAGGAGGGGCTGATGAGTTAACCATGGGCGTGTGGAGAGGGAAAAGGGAGAGTAAAACAGAAATGCCCTTTCCAGGAGTGGTGACAGGGACTCATCTGAGGAAGGGGATACAGTGGGAGCTCAGGAATGGTCTCAGCTGGTGACTGGCTTCAGGGGGACCAGAAGGGATCTTACACTGCCTGAGTGGGACAGCAGGGTGTGACTCCAGTAAAACCAGTTGCCTGTAGTAGTGTGGCCTGTAAGCAGCAAGTCTGGAGCACCGGGATCTGTGCTGGGGGAAGCATTTGAATGCCAAGGAGCTAAATCCTGTGTGGGTGGGAGCTGGTGCTGTGCCAACCTGGACATCCTGGCCTCTCCCACTGGAGTGTCCCAGGCTCTGCCCACGCTGCCTTGGCTCCTGAGCTGAACCCCAACACGTGCAATGAACAGTTTGTCACCCTGTGGGCTTTCTGTTCTCTTGGGATGTCAGAATTCACAAACTGAGCATCTCTTCAGCAGCTCAGCAGAGCTCCCTAAGCACAGGTGTCCCTTCTCAGCCCAGGGGACAGTGTCACTGAATGCAGGGAGCATAACTGCAAGTGCTCCTGATTTGAAGGCAGCCTGACTGCCATCAGGGAATGTCAAAAGCCTCCACAAATCACTGCAGAGCTGTCTTCTAAGAAATCCTTTCATTTTCAATACCTCATTAAAAAAAGCTTTACAATGGTACATTTAAAAAAGCACGATGCTGGAGGCATGTGTAAATGCACTGGAGCAGGCTGCAGCCAGGCAGAGCAGGAAGCCTGCAGGGGAAACCTGTGCTGTGGTCTCAGCCTCTGCTGACCACCAAGGGGATGATGGCGTGAAAGTTGTGTCAGGAGGGTTAGAATGGGTGTCAGCAAAAAGTTCTTCCCACAGAGGGTCACAGCACCAAGGCTGCCACAGTTCAAGATGGGTTTGGACAACACCCTCAGGCACATGCTGGGATTTTGGAGCTGTTCTGTGCAGGTTTTTCACTTGATCCTAGCGGGACCCTTCCAGCCCAGGACATTCTACGGTTCTGTGACCTCTGCAGGTCACTTTGCTGGGTTTGAGGAACCTCAGGGCTCACAGTGGCAGTGCCAGCACTTCAGAGGCAGCACCCCTGAGCAGACAGCACAGCTGGGGTGGGATCAACCACAGAACAGCAAAATTTGATGAGAACAGCAGAGCGTGCCGAAAACTTTAAGGTTGTCAGGACATCTTTTGTTCTAACCATGGCAGAACATGCTGTTCCCTGAGATCTTCTCATGGCTTTGTTCCTCAGCGCCTCAGGGAATCTCCTGGATTTTACTGGGGTTTACTGGGATTTGAAGAAAAATTCCTTTCGCAGCATTTTGTAAAAAAAAAACATTTTAAAAAGTAAAATAAAACACAGTGCCTGCTTTGTGCTGTTCTGAGGGCGTTGCTGCTGGGAGAGGGGCCCCATCCCACAGCAGAAACCAGCCAGGATTGAACGGAGATATTGGTTCATTGATAATTAAGCAGAGCTAACTGATAATTAAACAGAGGCAACTATCAGGGTAAAAGCTTTAGAAGGAAATAATAGAAGTCACAATTAAGTGTAAAGATACAAATGCAGATGTTCCACTGAGGTGGGGGCCATGGCAAGAGGCAGGTCCTGTGCTGTGCTGGGCCCTGCCTGGTGGCAGCCATGAGATTGTGTCCCCTCTCTTTGTGCAGGACAGCGTGTGGCAGGTGGAAGCAGTCCAGTTCCCAGATGTGTTAGCTCAGCTGGGACTATGGCATGTTGCATGGGATTGATTTAAAACAGGCTGTCACAAACTGGACTCTTTGATTTTCTGCTGCCTTCTAGATGCTTCTGGGCAGGAGCCTCAACAAGGTTTTTATTCAGGGCCACTTCAAGATGCACAAGACAGACAAAATGCCCAGTTCCTTGGAAAAGCAGAGTTGAATTAAATGAAAAAAAACCAGGGGCAGGTTAATGGGTGATGGATATGTACTCCTTAGGCAAGGCATACAAATATACACATATACACATGAATACATTTATGTATTTTTTTGTCTAGCATGTAATGACAGAACAAGAAGGAATGGCTACAAACTCAAAAAATAAGTTTAGATTAGATATTAGGAAAAAAAAAATTACTGTGAGGATGGTGAGGAATAGGAACAAGTTCCCAGAGAGACTGTTGCTGCCCCTGGATCCCCGGCAGTGTCCCAGGCCAGGCTGGACACTGGGGCTTGGAGCAGCCTGGGATAGCGGAAGGTTTCCCCGCCTATGGAAGGGGGCGGAATGAGATGATCTTTAAGGTCCCCTCCAACGCAAACCCATTCTATTCTACCACCCGTATGACTGAGCGATATTTTATCTATTTACACACTGCCTTTCTCTCCGTATCTCACCAATGTGCCCGTTTTTCCGCCCGCACACCGGCGCTCACACCGATCCCACGCTCCGCTTCCCTTTCCCGGCGCGCCGCGGGGGGGGGGCGTGGCCGGGGGCGTGGCCTTCCGCTCCAAACCCCGCCCCCTCATTGCAAGACCCCGCCCCTTCGGCCGGGCCGGGCCGGGCCGGGCCGCGGGGCCATAAAGCGGCCGCGGCGACCGGACCCGTTCCCGGTCCCGGTTCGCTCCCGGTTCGGCTCCGCCCCGCCATGGCCGTGGCCCGGCGCAGGCTGTCCGTGGGGCTGGGGCTGGCCGGGGTGGCCTGCGCGCTCCTGGGGGGCTGCCTGCTGCTGCTGGGGCCCGTCATCATCAGGCAGCAGGTCATCAAGGTCAGCGCGGGAGGCGCGGCGGGGGCTCGGTGCGGGGATGCGGGCTCGGTGGCGGGGCCGAGCGGGGTGTGATGTGATGCAGGCGGCGCGGACTCGGTGCAGCCCGTGTGTGACGCGGGGCTTGGTGTGCTGCGGGATGCAGGGTCGGTGCAGCCCGTGTGCGGTGCGGGGATGAGGGGTCGTGTGCCGCCTGTGCGGGGCTCGGTGCGGGATGCGCGGTCGGTACAGCCTGTGTGCTGTGCGGGGCTCGGTGCGGGGATGAGGGGTCGGCGCAGCCCGTGTGCGGGGCTCGGTGCAGGATGCGGTGCGGGGCTCGGTGCGGGATGCGGTTCGTGCTCGGTGCAGCCCGTGTGCGGTGCGGGGCTGGGGCTGGTGCGTGTTTGCCTTGTGCAGTGCGGTCCCGGGAGCCGAGCGCTGGACGCGGTGCTGGCAGTGTCGCTGCTGCAGCTCCGAGCAGCCTCAGGCTCTTCTTACTCTGGGTTTGGGGTGTTCCACCCTTGGTGGCAGCAAATGTGCCCACAGTGAGCAGGTTAACTGAGCACCGCTGGTTAACGAGGGCTCTTGGCATCACTGGATTTAGCTGGGGATGCCTGTGCTTGGCAGAGCATCACCCTAAGCACCCTCCCTTCCCTCCTGCCTGTACCTGCAGCACCAGTTATTCCTTTCATAAATAGGTGAGCAGACTGCCGGGCCCACACATGTTCTGGTGAGATGCTTTCCCAACTGGAAACAGGGTGATGTGCAGGAGCCTTGTGAGTGGAGCAGCCTCCCAGTTATCCTCTCTCCTAGACCGAAAGCCTCAAGAGTTGCTTCTCTGAAGACCTGTTTTATCCACAGGAGAGGTCCTGAGGCTGAACAGGGTTTGTCCCCAAAATGCGGGGCTGTGGATGGAGTTGTTGGTCTGTTCAGTGGCTGCTGCACAGTTTTATGAACCAGCGCTCCTGTCCCTGCTCCTGGGACACCAGTTATCCCACTGTAACGTAGAGCTCATCCCCACACTTAGCCAAACCTTTTTGTCCCTGTCCAGGGCAGATGTGCTCCCTGCTTTGGCCTTTCTCCAAGCTTCCACCTACCCAGATCAGCCCCTGAAAATTTGCTTCTGATGAAAGAGGTGAACAAACACCTCAGAGCCAATGGCTGGCGGTGCATGTGGCGCAAAAGTCTCTGCCGAAAATGACCTACTTAAACATAGCCCTTGGAAGTGCTGCTGGCTGGGCAGAGCCAGACAGTCCTGTAGATTAAACAGCAGAAAAATCTTTGTTCAGTTTTAGGACATCGGGACCTGGCACCTGCAAATAAAAGGCTGAACGGCCCCTGCGGAACAGAAATGACATATTTTGTGCAAAAAACCTTTCTGCCCTCTTTTTAGCCAATCCTTATTCTTTCAACCTAATTAGCTAAGTCCTGGTAATTTGCAATGAGAACAGAAGATGAGGAAAAGATCAACCCTTGTTTCTCCTCACTTCGCCTCAAGCCCTTGGTCTCCACATCTTCAACATGACGCGAAACTGCCCTGAGCTTATATTTCTTCCATTTCACATTAAGCCTAAAAACTGGGTGCTGATGGGTGAGGAGAAACATTCAGGCCCTTACTGAAACTCCTGGGTTGATCTTCAGAGTAGTGTGGGGGAGAGGAGCTTGAAGGGCTGGTAAAGGCTGGTTTGCCCATCCTGGCTCCCTGAGCTCTGTCAGGGTGGTGTATCCTGATGGAAAAGCACTCAGTTACAGAGAGATGGTTGTTCCAAGGATATCTTTGGGTGAAATCTGCAGGGAAAGACACGAGAAGCAGGGAGCTTGGAGCCTGCCTCCTGCCCCATCTGCGCTGGGCTGCCTGTGGGGTTGGCCCTGCAGAACCTGGGGGTATTGCTTTTTGGGAATGCCACAGACCCACAGACCTTACTGCCTGAGGTGCAAGCTTGCACACAGCGAGGCTGCATCAGCTCATCCCTCTGCCACCCGTGGCTGCTCCATTTGGGACCCCTGATGCTGTCCTGGGTGGCAGGAGCCATCCTCGCTGATGTAGGAGGGTGCTGAGAGGATGTGGAGGGTGAGGTCTGGCTGACGCCCGGCTTAACTGCTCCTCCCGGTCTGCAGGGGAAACCTCAGCTCTCAGTTTTACTGAGCAGGGAGCCTCCCTCCTGGAGAGACAGGATTAGGATGCTGTGGGGGAGCTGCTGCTCCTCTGGCCCCATCTGGAGTAACCAGTTCCTTTCATTCCTCGGGAACAAAGATCAGCCGGGTCAGGAGGAGTCAAACATCTCAATGACCCTTTGCAGCCCATCCAGTTGACTAACACTCTGTTTTTATTTCAGACATATGGCCGTGTTTGTTTTGACCTAGAAGTAGGTTAATTTTAAGGCTACCCCGTTTTAGGGGTACCTGTGGAGTGCCTTGAGCTGCTGTGCCCAGGTGGGAGGGAGCTGGGAAGGGCAGCAGGGAGCTGGGATGTAGCTCCGTCTGACTGGGTAGTTATTATAAAAATAAATGCATATGCAACAAGCGGTCAAGGGAGCGCAGGACAGAAGAAGCAATTAAAGGAAAGGAGATGTTCTTGGTCATAGTCAGTTGGACGCTTGGGAGTCAGGGTTGTAAAGCAGACTAAATGAAAGCTTGTCCTGTTACTGCTTCTTTGCCTTGAAATCCTTGAGGCTGGGAAAATCACAGCAGCATGTGGGCATGGAGGTGGTGGTGGGAAGGGTTTGCTGGGTTACACAGCTTTGTGGAGATGTCTTCCCAGGGGTAGGGCTTGGATGAGGGGCTTGCAGGGGCCTGCTGCTCACAGCCTTGCCATGAAACGCCTCGAGAAAGATGAGGATTGACGGGGAAACCTCTGGCACCTCACCTCCCTGCGTCAGCAAATAAATGCCCAGTCAGATGGAGCTGCTCCAGAGCAGGAGCTGCTGAGCTGCACCAGCACAAAACCCACTGCTCTCCTCCTGTTGGTGGATCAACCCCACTTCCATAAGCTGCCTGCATCACCTCAGCAGGGACAAGGATTTGTACTTGCAGAAGAAATTTTTATGGTGGAACACACCCAAAGTAAATGTTCAAGAAGGAACAAGCTCTTTCCCCTATTGCAGTGCCCCGGGGGCAGGGAGGGAGGGAGATGTGCCCATGTTCCAGTTACTGAGCTGAGGAGGGCTTAAGTTGTCTTTGAGCTCCTGCAGGCATTTCCCAGTGATATGGGAACGATTGTGCCTTGCCTTTGACCTGCCTCATGATCAGCTGTGAGTCAATGCAGGTTGGCAGCCCAGAGGAGGCAGAGGATGTCCTGTGCTGTTGGGACACAGTTGGGTTGCCATCCCAGTTCTCCATGTTTTTTTTTGGGAATCTAATCCTGAGGATAGCTGTGCTGCTTCTCGTTTGCTCTTAGCTGTGTGGAGCTGCCAAACCCACGAGCAAAGGCCTTTGGGACAGGGCTGTTTCTGCCAGACAAGTGAAACGGAACAGTGAATAATTCAGAGCCAAGTCTCAGGCACATCAAAGCACTCAGAAAACCCTCTGGGTAGGATTAGAAGAGTGAAGCCTGAATAAATAAAATAAACCAGCATATCTATCCTGTGGCATAAACCTGATGCTTCTGCAGACACAGGAGTTCTCCCTGTACATCTAGCTGGGTTTTAGTCTGCCAGACACACCTGGATCCTCTGGAGAGCTTCTGTTGTAGCTGCCCCCTTCATTGAGCTGAGGGTGGACGTGTTCATCTGCAGCCACAAAACCCAAAAGCTGTGCCTCTTTTTTTTTGTTTTTTCTTTCCTGACAGAACGTCAGGATCAACCCCAGCAGCATCTCCTTCCAGATGTGGAAAGACATCCCTGTTCCTTTCTACCTGTCAGTGCATTTCTTCGAGGTGCTGAACCCCAAGGAGGTTCTCCAGGGAGCGAAGCCGGTGCTGGGCCAGCGTGGACCTTACGTGTACAGGTCAGGTACCCCTTGTGCTCCAGCTTGGCCTGAGCCTGGCCACTGTGCTGCCTGCCAGGCTGCCTCCTCTGGCAGCAGGGCATGGCATCAGCAGGCCTGCTGAGAGTCCAGGGGAACTGGATTCTACCTAAATGTGCTCTGATTGCTCTGGTCTTGCTAAAGACACACATAGGAGCTCTGGTCACTGAGACAGTGAGGCTGGAGTTGTGGAGCTCAGTCTTTTTCTACCTGTTGGGCAGGCAGACCTGGGCTGATATGGTCCAAACATGGGTTTGAGGGATGTTGGTGTGGTAGGGGGTGACCCTGTCTTCAGAGTGCTCTTCTTTATGCATTTAAGAGCCCAGCTCTTGAGCTGGACCTGCCTCAGTATCAAACTTGATGGGTCAGCCTGAGTCCTTATCTAAGGTGAGACCCAAAACTGGCTAACCTGAGTGCTCTGGTCATGGGAAGCAGTGGAGAACAAGCCCGGGGCCCTGACACTGGGCCAGCTCCACACACACTGCAGGGCTGGGGCTGTTACCATGGCTGAGGATGGTGGCTGAAGCCCGGGTGTTCCTCAGCACCTGAAAGAGGAAACAGATTGATGCAGAGTTGAGCATGTAAATTCCCCATAAGGAGTGATCTTCAGTCTCTCAGTGCCTCCAGTAGCGTGGGGAGGTTGAATCAGCAGCCTAAGCAAGCTCATGTGGGAAGATTACTGGTTAATCCAGAGCTGCTGGAGCGTTGTTCAGGGGAAGCCTGCAGTGTGTTCTGTAGGTGCCCTTGTTTCCCCCCTGTGCCTTCTGTATGTTGCCATTGCATGGCTCTCTTGGCCTGGGGAAAAGCTTCACTTACTGTAAATAAGAATAAACAAAGGGGCAAAGCTTATTAGTGTCCTTGTGTTCCTGCTGAGCAAGATTAGTGCCCTTCCCTAATGTGGGCTGTAAAACAGAGGCTCCACAGTGAAGGACTTTGTTTTTTGCTGGTTAGAGCTGAGCTTAAACTCCTCCAGGAGCAGTGACAGGCTTGTGATGTTGGGGACAACCTCTCACTGCTGCAGAGCCCTGCAGCCTCCCCGAGCCTGGGGCCGCCCCTGTGGCGTGGGCTGGAGTCCAGCAGCACTGGGCAGTGTGCAGGACGTGGAGGGCCTGAAGCCCTGAGGAGCAGGAGGTGTGATTTTAGCCCTGAGGAGCAGGAGGTGTGATTTTAGCCCTGAGGAGCAGGAGGTGTGGGGGGTCAGGCTGCCCTGAAGCCAGGAGCCGTCGGGGAGCTTGGGAGGAAATCAGTGTGGGCTGGCTGGTGGAACGCGTGGCACCTTGGCTGGTCCTCTGCTGTCTGCAGGTTGTTTTGGTGGGTGGGTTGCTGTGGCTCTGCGTGTCTGGGCGCCTCTCTGATGTGGCTGGGCCTTCCGGTGGCTCTGGGTGAAACAACAAAGGAGATCTATGCTTTTGTTTTGAATTTCTTGGGTAGCCAGTTGGGAAAAAAGCCCTTTGCTGTCTGCAAGGATCCAAGCTGTCGAGGATGCCTGGCTCCTGGCCTGCCCTCCCCTCCGGCCAGACCCTGAGCCTGGCAGGGGTGGGAGGTTTATATCTGTTCCCACACTGCCTCCCCAGGGGTTTGCTCTCCCCCAGCAGCACGCCCAGGCCTGTGCAGCCCATTCTTGCCCCATAGGCTGCAGGGGCTCTGCCTGGGGATGGTTCCCATGGTCTCCCGTCTCTTTGCAGGGAGTACAGGAATAAAACAAACATCACGTTCCATGACAATGACACCGTCTCCTACCTGGAGTACAGGAACCTTTTCTTCCAGCCACACTTGTCCAATGGCACGGAAGATGAGTACGTTGTTGTGCCAAACATTTTGATGCTGGTAAGTTGCTTGTTGCCTGGATGGGTTCCACCTCCTGGGCTTGAGGGGAGGGTGGGGATATGCAGCATTGAATCACTGAATTACTGAACCACTTTCTTTTAGGGCTTAAGCCAGATCAAGCAATGAGGTGGTTAAGCTTATATAATGCAATTTTCTGCTTTCTTGGTGTTAATTGTTCTGTTCTGCTGCTACTGTTCCAAAACCAGAGTGTGCAGAGCAGCTGGTCTTGAGTCTGCAAACTCATCTGAGCATCCTGTGGGAAAATCAAGCCTGTGAACCCTCAACTGCTTTCTTCCCCAACCGGGGAATAAATGAAGAACCTCAGTCTGTCCAGAGGATTCTTCTGGGGCTATAGATGGGAGCAGCAGAGGGATTTTGGTTATCACCAAAAATGCTCCATCTTCGGTAAAGATGGGGCTCTGATCTCAGAGGTCTGTTTTCTTTCTCAGGGAGCAGCTGTGATGATGGAAAAACTGCCAAATTTTGTGAAGAATTTGCTGAGTACAGCCCTGACTCTCCTGAAGCAGGAGGCATTCATGAACAGGACGGTGGGGGAGATCATGTGGGGCTATGACGACCCCCTTATAAACGCCATAAACATGATTGTTCCTGGCCTGATCCCTTTCAAGGGGAAGTTTGGATTATTCATCGATGTGAGTAAAGTGCAATCACAGCAATGTTGATCTGGGGATAGCTCAGACACTCAGTAGGAGCTGAGTAGCTGATGGGGTGTGGGGCACCCAGAGCCAGGAATGAGCTGCAGCCTTGCTGTGTGCAGCAGCTTAAACAACCATTCCTTCTCTCTGCAGTTCAACAACTCCAACACTGGGCTGTTCACTGTCAACACAGGCATGAAGGACATCAGTCAGGTTCACATGGTGGATTCGTGGAACGGGCTGAAGAAGGTGAGTGTCTGGCCCTGAGGGGTGGGGAGTGCCTGACGGAAAGCAGGGCGAGCTGAAAGCCCTGGATGCTGTTTGTGGGTCAGGTTTGAAGACAAGATTCCACAGGACTTCAAGTGCTGCAGCTTCTGCTGTAGCAAGCTGCCAGGAGGCAGCCGTGTGGCAAGGGGCTTTTCAGGAAGCATTAAATTCATGGATTTGACCCTTCATGGGTTTCAGTGCCCTCCCTTGCAGTGCTGTTGGAGCTGGTTGCCTCTGATGGCTCAAGTCTCTCCTGTGGCCTCTGTAGAAGTTATTAAATACTCCTGTTTTAAAGGATGCTTCACCCTTCCCTTGTGGAATTCTGCTCCTAACTAAAATCAGCTGGATGTAGAGATCAGCTTCTGGGGGCAGGTGGATCTTAGTTAAAGGTCCGTTAATTGGGTGGATGTTGGCTCACAGAATCATGGAGGATGGAAAATAATGTGCTTAAAGACTGGAAAGATCTTTGATGCTGCTCTGGAAGCAGTGTGGGGTGGTGGGAGTTCCTTGCAGGGGTGAAAGCTGACTGCAGCAAGCTCATCCTTGTGAATTCTCCTCTCTCCACCTGTCCCACAGGTGAACTACTGGCGGAGCAGCCAGTGCAACATGATCAACGGGACAGCAGGAGAGATGTGGCCACCCTTCATGTCCCCCACCTCCCTGGAGTTCTACAGCCCTGACGCCTGCAGGTGAGAGGCCACAGCTGCCAGCCTGTCCCCGTGCAGGTGGCAGGACACCCTGCACACCCTCACAGGCCCCGTGCCATGAGGCAGAGGGCTCAGGATTTGGTTCTGTAGCTAAAGTTCAGCTGCAGTTCGGGTTTTTGCGTTATCTGAGCTTTGCAAACGGCGTCGCTGTCTCGTTATCAACATCCTGGGGTGTCCATAAATACCTTCCACATCACTGGAGGAGCCCATCTTGCCCAGTTGAATCAGTACAAAATAACCAGATGTGGAGATAAGATGTGGGCAGCTAGAAGGGGAAGTAAGGGTTGTCAGAGGGAAATGCAACTGTAACTGCAGAACTTTTTCAGCTGACTAAACTCTTTGAGAAATTATGTCGGGGGGGAAATTCGTGCCACCATTTCCTAGCTCTTTCATTTTTATTTTTCTTCTTTTTTTGCCTTCTGGTTTTATAAGACACCCTGACCTTAACTGATCACACACAGAGCTGGCCTGTGTGCCCGTGCCTGAGGCTGGAAGGAGGGGAAGCAGGCACAAACCCCCTGTCCCGAGCTCGGGGGAGATAATTCCAGCTTTGTAGACAGTGCTGCAAAACAAGCAAGAATAGAGAACAATGACCTCTTCAGTGAACAAACAGACAGCTGAGCCAGGCAACAGCACAGGGATTCCTCTACACAAGGGACATCAGCAAACACCAAAATGACCCCGAGCCAGGAATTTACAGGGGAAGTTTACCTGTAACCAAAGTTCAAACATATCCCTGTTCCTGTAAAACTACAGAAGCCTCTGGAACAGAGCATGCCTCCAGGAAAGGCTTCCAGTGAAGAGGAGGAAACCCAGCTTGGTTTGTTGTTGGCACAGGAGGTTCCTGCCACGCAGAGCTGTGAGGAAGTGGCTCAGCTTCTCAGGCAGTGCTGTGTCTTCTCCCCAAACCTCTGCCTCAGCCTCTGTCCACGCAGAGTCACAAACGTCAGCTGCCTTTCTGCAGGGCAGGCAGGGCCCATCTCCTGTGCTCTGTGCACACAAAGTGCAGCTGAGAGGCAACTACCGAGGTTTTATCCTGCAGATGTGCTGACAGCAGCCTTTGCCTCCTTGCAGGAAGGTGAGCAGAGCCAAGAGGCACATTTGTAACTGCTGACCATGCCCTGGATCCCCCATCAGAAGGCTTCTGTAGGAATGAGCATCCCCTTGGCCTGCCCAGGCTGTCCTGGCAGCCCACTGTGACCCGGTTACACATTCTGTGGTTCTGTCATCCCTGCGAGCCTCACTCAAGTCTGAAGGGAGCAGATTTTTTGTCCTGGAGACTTGCATCAAACCTGGCCAGCAATATTGCAGCACAACATCAACAACCTCTAGTAGCAAGGGAAAAAAATCTTGCTGTCTCACATAGGGAAATTTTTCACTCCCCTGGCAGCCTGCTGCTGGAGTTGAAAGGGATTCATCCAGTGTCCCTGCCCTGTAACGGAGCACCTCGGAGCCAGGGCTTGCATAAAGTGGGTATTATCTCTTGGAGAGCAGCCCTGGGGCTTACTACATGCCCTTAAACAAATCTCACCTGGATGTAGCAAACAGCCTGTGGTTTCTCTCCCTAACTGGTCCTGACCAAACCCTTTAGATGTGCTTAAAACATGGAAAGCAAAAGCCTTAAATACTCATTCCCCAAAGCGCTGCTCTGAGGGTTTATCATGATCTCAAAGTCTAAGTTACATTGCAACTGCATCTTATCCAGCCAAGATAAGAACCCATTTCTGGGCTGGGAAATCTGATAGCTAATCCTGCTCCTTCTCCACCGAAACCCTTGCAGGTCCATGACGCTGGTGTACGAGCAGTCTGGCAAGTTCCAGGGTGTGCCCACCTATCGCTTCGTGGCGCCCAAAACCCTCTTTGCCAACGGCACAGACTATCCCCCCAACGAGGGCTTCTGCCCCTGCATGCAGTCTGGCATCCAGAACGTCAGCACCTGTAGGCTCAGTAAGTCCTTTTCCCCCCCTGCCTCTCCTCTAATGGACCAGTGTTAAATTTGAGATACAACACGAGCTTGGCTGGCTGAGAGAATAGCTCCAGTGCCTGCTGGGGTGTTGAAGAGTCCTGGTGGGCTCTGTTTGCACTCCCACAATGAGGGAAAGAGGGAAAACCCTTGTGCCTAAAGTTCCTTCAGTGCCCAGCCCCATGAGAGCCTGGCATTTGTGGGAATGCCCAGGGATACAGTGCGGGAGCATTACGGGCTGGCGGGGGGAGCAAGGAAGAGGCAGCCCAATTTAATTCCATTTAATTTGGCAATTGCCAAATTAAATGTTAACTTTGGACATTGAGTGCCATGCAAGAGCGACAGTCCAGCCTGGGTGTCCAGACTCGTGTCTGGGAGCAGGAGTTTCACACATTGTGCTGCACAGTGGTGGGAGAGAGTTGGCTGCTCCTCAACCCTCCCAGAGCGACGGAACAACCTGCAGGGAGGGCGGGAGATTGCTGGTTGGGAGGGGAAAATATAACAGCCCGTTCAGAACAAGTACTGCAAGGGCTTAAAAATGTCAAAAAGAAAGCTCTTAGGTGGGTGTGGAGGAGATTAAGGTGTCTTTAATCTCATCCAGATGCGCCGATGTTCATTTCCCACCCTCACTTCTACAACGCCGACCCGGCCCTGGTGGATGCAGTGGAGGGCCTGCACCCCAGCAAGGAGCAGCACGGGCTTTTCCTCGATGTGCACCCCGTGAGTGACACCCCCAGGGTGGCCCCCTCACCCCAGGGACCAGCCCAGGCTGGGGGGGGACCCTGCCACCAGCTGCGTGCTGGCACCGCTCTGCTCTCATGGTGCTGATTCGAGCAGGTTCCATAGTGCAAAGACTGGCCAGGGCATGTGCAGATAAAAATGTCAAAGCCATAAACTAATTGAATAATTAGCCTGGCTTCGGGAGAATTGCAGGACTAATTATAAACATAATTGTTTCGATAAGCACAGTGAAGTTCTTTCCACTGACTCAGGCCTGTGACACCAGGAGGTGTATCTGGCAGCAGCCCAGCTGTGCCCCACATCTGCAAAGGCACATTGCCATGAGAACTGGCTGGCAAACTCTGAGGACCACGCTGTGGCTCAAGCTGGCACCTCCATTTTGGGGCTGGCTTCTTCCACTCTCTCCTCCTGCCCATCTGGATCTGGCTGCTTTTGCACTGGGCTGCTGTGGTGTTACACCCCTCAGGTTCCTGCAGGTGAGGGTGAATTCTCTGGTTCACCCTCACTCCAGAGGAGGGGATTTGGGGTGTCCTGAGGTATCATTGTCCCAGCTGCTGAGGGGAAAGGGACTTTTGGGATTTTCCACCCACAGCCTGCGTTGTGCATGGTCAGTTTTTCCAAATGTTCAGTGATGTTTACTCAAGCAAAAAAAAAAACGTATTTCCCTCCTGAGGTAAGGTAAACTGTGTGCCTTATCAAGACATTGGGTTCTGACTGCTTTTTTTATCTCAGTTATGAAAATCTAATTAAGTTTATTACAGTATCAAACAGCTACTGATAACAGTTAACTATATTCTTATCTAGCTGCAGGCTGCTGACTACGAACAGGGACAGTCCCAACAAAAACTCTCTGCTTGTAAAAATCTGCTGCCAAACTGCAGAGTCATGAGAAACCAATATCTTAATGGGTGTCAGCAAGACCAGCTTTGAAGTGTGATGTTTTCGTGGTCTTGAAATGGTCTTTTGAAATGGTCTTTCGTGGTCTTTGAATGTTGCTGGACAGGGTCTGTTGGCCCCTATGAAGTCACTTGGAAGTTCCTGATGATCTGGTTGTTCTCTCCCTCTGCAGATGACGGGCATCCCCATGAACTGCTCCATCAAGCTCCAGCTCAACCTGTACATAAAGCACGTGGCTGGTATAAAGTAAGTGGTCACCTTCTAGAAACGTCCACCCGCCTTCCCTGAGCGGGGAGTTCTGCTGCTGCTGGGGTTGCTGCAGAGTTTGCTCTCCCCAGAGATGAAGCAGCTTTACCATGACCAGCTGCCCTGTTGCTGGAGCTGAAACCTCAGACATTGCAGTGACCACAAGTCCCATCCTTTAGCAGTGCAGAGAGTGGCTGGCTGTTTGCTCAGCTCGGGCAGTGTCCCTGTCCCTGAGCAGACAGCTGAGGGCTGCACTGTTCCCCTGGTGGGGCAGGAGCTGCTCACCCGCACTGTGCTGCCTCTCAGGAGTCTCCTGTAACGTGGAAAGGCAAAACCCCCTCTGCCTGCAGGGTGGAGAGTGAAGCCAAAAGACACTCCCAGCTCTAGGAAAGCAAACAGGAGGTCTCTGTAACCAATCCCTGGGGTGGCAGATGTGAAATACCAGCGAGGGAGGGAGTGTGCTCTTGCTGCTGGGGCTGAGGGGCAGACACCTGCAGACAGCCCCCGTGGTGCCATCCAGGTGGCTGAGACATGAACTTTGGCATTCTGGTTCTCTGAGTTTCACCTCCCTGGAGCCCTGGGATGGCACTTGCTGCTGTCCTCAGGCTGTTAAACCCCCATGGCAGCACAAGCTCTGCTCTGGCATGAAAAGCACCTGGTCCCCCAAGGTGGGAGCAGCAGGGATTGCCACCCCCTTA
Organism: Cyanoderma ruficeps; assembly: GCA_008694505.1. Taxonomy (NCBI): domain Eukaryota; kingdom Metazoa; phylum Chordata; class Aves; order Passeriformes; family Timaliidae; genus Cyanoderma; species Cyanoderma ruficeps. Next base: position 1,663,256 of record VZDJ01000174.1, read on the forward strand.
TGCTGCTTCCCTGGGCACTCTCAGTCTGTCACACACGTCCCCTTGGGAAGGATTACGGTGCTGATTGTGACCTGATCAACCATGAACCTAAGCACGTGTTTCTTTTTCAACTTTCTTCCCCTCCAGACAAACAGGGGATATTAAGCCAGTGGTCCTGCCGCTGCTGTGGTTTGCAGAGGTGAGCCGCCTTCCTCTGGGATTCTGCAGAGCCTCTCCTGCTTCCCCATCACCCAGTGCTGGGGAGACTCCACTCTGGATAAAGCTTTAAGCCAGCCAGACTAATTAAGCACCAACAGAAGGCTTTGCAATACTTGGCTATGCCATTAATCCCTCTGAGCTGAACAAACCCTGCACTATACTGGGTAAATCTCTGGCTCTGCCCTAGATGTGGGGTTAAACAGGGCCCTGGACAGAGCTGCCAGCGTCCCTGTCCTCGTGTGGGCCAGGGAGTGCAGCCTCCAGCTGTGGGTGCGCCTCCAGCTGACTCCCCCCTATTTAGTAAAAGCTTTTTAGCCTTACTGAATCTTGCATAAATTCCCTAATTTATGCTGGGAGGTGGTGGGAGAGGAATCGTTCAGCTGGTCTGTCTCAGGCCTGGCCAGGAGGGACGAGGGCACTGACAAACTCTGCTTTTTTGAGCAGAGTGGATCCATCGAAGGCGCAGTCCTAAAGCAGTTTTACACCAACCTGGTGCTGCTCCCCTCGGTGCTGGACTACCTGCAGTACATCCTCCTCGGGCTGAGTGTCCCACTCATCATCTCAGCAGCTGTGCTCATGGCCATGACTCAGGTAAGGACCTGCAGGTGCCTGGTGGGGAGTGCTGCCACTCAAATCAGACTCAATCACATGATGTAGTTTGGGCTGACAATCTGACGTGTCTGAGGAAACATTGGCTGATGCCACCAGCAATCCCCTGATGGTGCCAGGTGCCAGCAGGCAGCAGCAGGCCTTCCTCAGCCATCTAGAAATCGGGCTGCAGATAGAGAACATGAAGCATTTCTGGCTTTTTTGGTGCACAGCAGTGATGGAAGTGGCTTCCTGGAGGAGGAGGAGGTGTTCCTCAGCTCACCCAGCTAGTGGAGAAACAATCCTGGTTTATCAGCCCAGCCTCTGCAGAAGGCAGCAGCAGGTGTGTGCCTTTGCACAGATCTGCATCTCTGCAGCATTTTTGCAGTGAGAGCAGAGCCTTCTCCAGAGGATGGAGCTGTCTGAACGCAGCCTGTTAAGGGAGATGCAGTTGCTGAGCTCTTGCAGAGGGGGCACAGCCACCGCGGCTGCTTCTCAGCCCAGCACAGGTTCTGTATTTCCTTGAAACGCTCTTGATTTCTGCTTGACTGCTCCAAAGAGCTGTGAAAGTGAAACCCTGGGAGCCTTTGTGGACCTGGACTTACCTTTGAAACCTGCTGGGAGCTGGGCTGTGGGGCAGGCAGTGGAGTGAGGCTGAGCTGAGCTGTCAGGACTGAATATGAAACAGCCAAGACACCCAGTTTGGGGAGGTCTGTGGCTCTGGCTCCGCAGTGATCTGGTAACACTAAACTCTCTACAAGCTTTAGTTCTGGAAGTGGAGATCCACCTTCCCACCGTAACCCTGTATCCAGGGGAGCTGATTCAGCTCTGCCCTGCAGCCGGGTGGCTCAGGCTGGCTCTGAAGCTGCAGAGGTGAAGGGGCTGCTGCTGGGGATCAAAGGCAGTGCTTGGGGTGAGAGCAGGCTGAGGGGGAGCCTGTGTGAGGGGCTGCCTCTGCTCAGCTGCTTCCTGCCCTTCCTGGAACACCAAACCCACCTCAAACAGCGCCAGGCTTCTCGGAGCGCCGCGTAATTGGATTTTAATCAAGTGTACAATTACTTAAGTGACTTAAACACATGATCCCAAATCCCCTTGTTGCTCCACGCACTTCCCTGCAGGGTGGGAGTGATGCTGGGGCCCAGAGCTCACCACCAAACCCTGACAGTCCCCCCAGCGTGGTCCCGGGGTGAGCTGCTCCCCTTCAGCACGTGTGAATGTTGCTGGCAGACAGACAGACAGACAGGCTGCACTCTACACATGACCCCAGGGGCTCTGAATAAAGGGCTGGGCAGCTATTTCTGACACCTTCTGCAGCCCTGAGCTGGCATTTCCTCACTCTGCCTTGTGCAAGTCTTAATTCCTGGTGTCAAAGAGGTTTAACCATGCTGGAAAGGGTCAGGGAAAAGAAAAAAAGCGAAAAAAACCTGGATTTTAAACTCATTCAAGCCAACTGAATATCTGCTTGTGAAATAGCCCAAACCCGGGCATAAGCCAGCTGTATTTCTGTGCTCAGCCAAAAGAGTCATGAAGTGTTAGAACTAAAAATCAACGGCAGGAAGTGCCTGGCTACCTGGAAAGTGATTCCAAAACCTCAATGACCTTACAAGTCTCTAAGAAAGCTGTACCACAACACATGAACTGTCTCCACCTAATGAGCAGATAAGAGGTTGTAAACTGGAAGACAGCGATTTGCAGCCAAGGTGTGTTCCTCATTTGATTGAAGTGTTGCTGATCTAGCCCTGATTGCTTAATCGTGCACAGTTCTGCCTCCCGAAGTCCCCAGGCCATGTCAGAGGGGACACAGAGCGGGGACATTGTCCACACCTTCACGTGTCTGCCAGCGTGAAGGTCTCCCTGCCCCCAGCTCCTCCCTCTGGTGTGCCTCTGGCTTCTGGAGGGAGCAGTGTGCTCTGAACCCAGAGCAGATGAGGTACTGGGAAACATTTAAATCTTAGTCTAGTTGAATAGTGGAGCCAGTTTGAAATGCATCTGTTGGACTGGAAAAAAAAAATTAAAAAATGCATCATCTGTACAGGTGTAAAATACCCCCTGGATGTTGTAGCACTGCCGTTGTGGCCTAAAAAAACCCGTGTGGTGACACTTTCAAAAGGCAAAACAGACCATTTTAAAACTGGCTTGACACTGAAAGAAATCTTAAATAGGACTTAGTTTAATCCAAATTCTGAAATTCTCCTTTATAACCAGATTCCAGTTAAAACGGTGATTTTTTCCCCCCCCCCAAATCTCCTCCAAAAATTGGAACCCTCGTGAAATTCTTGTCCGAGTGCACCATAAACTAGACTGATTGTCTTCTAGGAGAAATGCTCTTTATTTTGGAGTAGCAATAAAAAGAGCTCAGACAGTAATAAGGCAAACCAGGCCATCTCTGCCAAAAATCTGCCTGCGGTTAAGGGGACGGTGTCCCGGGAAGCCAGACTGTAGGTGGGTACCCCGTCAAGGTAACTCGCTTTCCTCTCCCCCTGATTTGATTAAACCTCACTTAAAACCAATCAAATGAAACGTTTGCTGTCCACGTCTCCCAGACGTGCCCTCCTGGCAAAGCCTTGACGGAATGGTGTTGTCTCATGGATTTATTTGGGGCAATTTAGATGTCTCAATGCTGGCACTTAACCAGGTTGCGAGCACGTGCTCTTATTGTTTCTCCCGGTGTAGCTGGTCTGCAGCCCTAATAATGTCACCAGGGACTGGGGGGAAAGTAGGATTGGTGTGAGGAAACCTTTTCTTTACCTGTTTTTTCCCCAATCTCTGAGTGTTGGAGTTCCAGAGGTAAGTTGTGGGGGTTTTTTTTGAATGGGTAAAAAAGCTTGTGGGGTAACAGAGGTCAGTCCAGTGGTGGGTGTCACCCCCTTCCCCTGCATGCAGGGAGCCTCAGCAGAGAGAGGCTTTCAGGAGGGGATTGCTGATGTATAAAATATCTGGGTTTGTATTACAGGAGCACAAAATCACTGAGTCGTTGAGGTTGAAGGGACCTCTGGAGGTCATCTATCCCAATCCCTCTGCTCAAGCAGAGTCACCTAGCTCAGCACCATGTCCAGATGTCTCTTAATGTCTTCAGGAATGGAGATTCCCCCCCCCCCAGGGCAACCTGGTCCTGTTTTTTACAGTTTTCACAGGACAAAAAAAAAAGAAAAAAAAAAAAGGGAAAAAAACCAAAAAAAAAAAAAGTGGTTTTAAATGTCCAGATGGAATCCCCTGTGTTTAAAGTGCCCCTTTGCTCTTGTCCTGTCCCTGGACACCACCAAGAGGAGCCTGGCTCTGTACTTACACCCTCCCTTCAGAACTTTGTTTTCAGTGGTAAGATCCCCCTGAGCCTTCTCTTGTCGAGGCTGAACACTCCCACTTCTCTCAGCCTCACCTGAGAGACAATCCAGCCCCAAAATCACTTCAGTGCTCCTTTGCTGGGCTCTTCCCAGTGGCTCCATCTCTCTTGTCCCGGGGAGCCCAGGCCTGAGCACAGCATTCCGTGTGTGCCTCACCAGTGCTGAGCCGAGGGGAAGGATCGCTCCAGGACCTGCTGCCAACACTCCCAGTGCAGCCCAGGGAGCAGCTGGCTGCCTCTGCTCCCCTGCCACGCTCCTGGCTCACCTCCAGCTCTGTGTCCCCAGGGCCCTCAGGTCCTTTTCTGCCCAGCTGCTGCAGGGCTGGCTGACCTTTAGCGTGTCCTGCTGTGTGGGGTTGTCCACCCCGAGTGAAAGACCTTGTGCATCCTCTTGGTGAACCTCAGGAGGGTCCTCCCAGTCTGTTTCTCAGCCTGCTGAGGTCCCTCTGCTGTACCAGCCACTCCCCCAGGTTTTGCAGATCATTAATAAAGATGTTAAACAGGCCTGGACCCAGTATTGACCCCTGGTGCACACTGATGGTTGCTGGCCTCCAACTCAGCTCTGGGCCTGCTGTTGAGCCAGTTTTGAGTCCCCCTCACTGCCTGCTCATCCAAGCCCTGCTCCATCAGCTTCCCTATGAAGTTTTTATGGTGTCAAAAGCCTGGAGACCAGGCAGACAATGTCCACTGTTCTCCCCCGGTCTACCAAGCCAGTCATTTCATCACAGATGATCGAGCAGTTTCCCCTTGATGCAGCCCAGTGACTCCACTTGATGGTTTAATTGTTCTTCATGTGCCTGGAGGCGGTTCCTAGAATTAGCTGCTCCATCCCTTTCTCCAGGATGAAGGGAAACTCACTGCTCTGTAGCTCCTGAAGTTTTCCTTCTTGATCTTTTCCAAGATAGGAGTGACACTTGCTTTCCTTCAGTCTTTGAGCCAGGACTGGTCAAAGACAACAGGGAAGGGCCTTGCTGTGACACGAGGCCACTCATCCCCTCTTGGTCCATGGATCTGTGCATGTCGAGGTTCCTCAAGTGTTCTCTGACCTCATCCTCTTCCACCCAGGGTGCATCTTCCTTGCTCTGGACTTTCCCCTGGTTTCTGGGCTCCCCTGCCTCACTCAGCCCCCGGCCCTCGTGGTTCCCTCCTCTTCCTTTTGTCACCTGGGTACTTAGAGAAGCTTTTCTTGTCCTCTGACATCCTTGGCTGGATTCAGTTCCAGTTGGGTTTTGGCTTTCTTGTCTTCATCCCTGCATGCTGGGAGAGTTTCCCTGTGGTCCTGCCAGGTTACCTGCCCCTGCTCCCACCTTCCATATGTTTCCTTTCTGCATTTGTGTTTGGAGCTCCCAGTTCATCCATGTTGCCCTTCCTGGCTTGGGATGCTTGTTAGGGTGGACTGTTCTTGAACTTGAAGGAGGTGACCCTTGAACATCAACCATCTTCTTTTGCCCTGGCTGTATTCCCTCACCTGAGGTCTGGAGACACTTTTAGAACCGTTGACACGTTAAGGATGAAAATTCCTCCAAGATCTTCAAGCCCAAACTTCACCCAAAGGCCACCAATGCCCAAAGAGTCTCCAGGTGCCCTTGGTGGTGTCACTGCTGCCCACGCTGGAGCAGCAATGGGCAATTGTCAAAGGGTCAGACAAGCCTCACCATCCCTCACAACACCCCAAGCCACGTCCCCAGCAGCAGAAGGCTCTGGGTGAGGGGCAGGTGGGTGTCTGTGTCCCCAGCAGCAGGAAGTGACCCATGCCTGTCACCTGCTGCTTCCTCCTGAGGTTCTTGCACTAATGAGTGTCAGGGCCCACGTGGTCTGTTGGAAGGCATGGCTGGCTCCTGCCCAGCTCTGAGGGTGGTGAACCTGTTCTGTAGGTGTAAATGGAAATGTTTAGGGGAGGAGGAGCTGCCAGAAGGCCTCACCTTCCACCCTGCCCCAGAGGCTGCGCCTGTATCCTAGGGATGGGTGCTGCCTGTGTGTGCTGCAGCTGCTGCCTGGGGCTCTCCAGGCTCTCCTGTCCCTCAGCAGAATGTCCCTGTCCCTCAGCAGAATGTCCCTGTCCCTTCCAGCTCATGCTGTGCAGCTCACTGACTGTCCCACAGCTCCTCAGGCTGGGGGTTCAGGGGGTGTCACGGGTGCTGCTGGGCAGGAATGGGAATGACCTCCCTTTGGTGGGGCGAGAGGTGCAAAAGGAGGTGCAGAAACCTTCCATTTAAGGAAAGTGCCCTTGTTGCTTTTCATCTTCTTTTCTGCCAGAGTCAGGATTAAATGCTCGAGCTGGTGTTTCTTGTTCAGACTCAGATGTTTATTAATTTTTATCTATGTACCAGTCTCACAAACCATGAGTTCTACAGCACTTCAAGCTAACAAACTAAGAAACTCCTATCTCTCTCTCTACAAGGCCTTTTAAGAATAAACTGTCCAATTATGAAATGGCACCTAAATTATTTTTACTTTTAACCCAATAACCAGCCACCCATGGCCCACAATGGGGATTTTTCTACCCAATTACAAAATCCCACCCAGACCACGAAGAAGAAGGTGAAAAAGGACTCAGCCAACACCCTAATACCTCCATCTTGCTTTATATAAATATTACTATATTCTAAAGCCTTAAACTCTAAGTTTTCCACCCTGTGATATCACACAGTTCTATCCAAACTCCACACCCACAATCCCAGTGCTGTCACTCAATTTTGGGAGCCTTTTCCACAGCCTCAGGTCCAATGCAGTGTTTGCCTGGGGGTCAGTGCCTGTCAGCACAGAAAGCCTAAAATTCTCAGAAGGTCTAAAATTCCAAACCAGGTTCTTGTCCACAGGAAGGGGCCGGGGTGGGCATGGCCTGGGTGGGGACGGGGTGGCGCCGCGGGGAGTGGCCGGGCTGTGACCTCTGTCCCTCCCCTGCAGAGAAACGCCGGCGAGAGGAGCCCCGGTGCCCCGGCCGGGCAGAGCAAACCTCCCCCGTCCTCCGAGACCACCCCGCTGCTGCAGGACACCGACACCCCGAGCCACGACGGGGCCGAGGCCTGAGCCCCCCGCCCTGGCACAATTCCCACCTGGACAGGCTTCCCAAGGGACACACTGCCCATGGGGACACGGCCACCCTGCAGGTGACACCTGCCTCAGACCCTCTCTGGAAGGTGAAGCCCTGGACAGCTCGGCGTTGACTCTGCACAGCACGGGATGTTCCTGCTGCTCAGCATTCCTGCTGGTCCAGACACCTCCACACAGTGTTCAAAAACCCTCGTCACAAGAACCCTTGTCCCCAAGGGCCAGCCTGAGCCGCTGTGGCCCTTCTCTCCAGTGGAATGAAGATTGTTGGTGACTGATCTGAGAAGTTATTTGCGATTTAAAACTGCCTATCGCTAGGGATAAAAGGCACTTTAATGGGGGCCTTTAAAATAAATGAGGTTTGTGTAGGTAGCACTGATGGGATTTAGTGATCTTTCTGAAAGCCACTGTTCATCTCACCGAGTGGGGCACGGCTGTCCTGGAGCCACTCACAGTTTTATTGCCACTTGATGTCACTGGGCTGCACTGCAAATCACTCCTGGGTGCTGTCACTTCTGTGATGTCTCTTCCCACAGTACCTGGAGCCTGCCTGGGGTTGCTCCAGCCTTTGCATGTGCTGGAGAGTAGCGGTGCCTTTCAAAGCCCCAGTTCTGTGCCGTGACCTTGTGCTCCACAGCCATTCCAGCCCACAGCCCTGTCACTCAAGCTCTCCAGGCTGTAGGTGACTGTGTGAGATGAGCCTTGGCGGGAGCTGGGTGGTACAGCTGAGCTGTCACTCAGCTCCTGGCAGTTGTCCCTGCTGCCCTTCAGCCATGCCGGAGCAGCTCTGGAGTGGCCGTGGGCACTGGGAGGGTGTCAGTGGCTCTGGTGACACTGCCTGACCACAGGGAGGGGGAAGCTTGAGCCTGTCCCGGTGTGTTGATGAAGATATTTGTGCTCTTGAGAAGGAGGAGTACGTGCAATCGTGAAAGTAACCATGGCCTTAAGTAGGGTTTGATTAAAGTATTGCAGATTTCTGAAATGGTGTCTTGGGTTACCTGGGGGACCATGTTACCTGGGTGGTCTTGGGTCACACTTTCCTGGGAAGGAACCCCAAAGACCACGAATATTTTTGGAAAACTACTAGTCTGTTGTTGTCTACCACACCTGCCTTGGCCACTTCCAGCCAGGAGCTTGGGAAAACCAAAGGGGCCAGTGCTGGGGCATCTGACAAGGATGAGGCAGAGGTGGGGAATCTCTGCTCTGGCTTGGAGCAGAGGATCTGTGTGTGGCATGGACACTCTTGGGGTCTGGAAACCTTTGTCCAGGACAGCCCTGTGACTTTCTAGTGGGGTAAGCAATACTTTTACACCTCCATTCCTCTTACTGGGCAGGAAGTGCACAGCACCTAAACCAAATTTTTCCTGGGCCAATGCATTCCTTGCTGGCCATGTCCTGGTCCTGCAGTGGGCTGGGCTGCCTGACTATGGAAACAGCCGTGATAGAGCCCAGGTCACAACAGGGAAAGGTGGCAGGACTCCCCTATGTGCCTGAAGCGTGTCTTGCAGGTACAGCAGCCCTGGCCAAGTCCCCTCTTGTGGCCACTACTGGGTTATCTCCGTGGCACAAATCCCCACTGAGAGTGATCCTTAAACCGCAGCTGTGAGTTCGTTCTGGCCTTGGATCCGAGTGTATCCGTGGGCAAACAGCGGCTCGCACCCGCTGCGGTGGAGCCGGGGGTGGGGCAGAGGCTCCGGGACAGCGGAGGGTGCAGCAGCAATAACCACGCGTGGGCTCCCTGCGGGACGTTTTAACGACACTACGGTGCTAATTGCAGTCGGACAAGTGAACACCAATAAAACACGGCAATACCGCCCTGAGCACAAGCCCTGGCGGGTGGGTTTTTTTGTGTTTTTGGAGAAGAACTCGGTACCTTCACCGGCGCTGCTGCCGCGGCGGCATCGGCGGGATTGCAGCGCTGCCTGCGGCCGCCCGAGGGCGCTGTGGGGCCGCGCACGCTGCGGGACGAGAGAGGGACCGGGGGACACGGGGACAGGGGGACAAGGAGACAGGGGGACGGGCAGGCGGTCTGATCCTGGGGGACAGAGGGACAGGGGATCTGTTCCTGGGGAACAGAGGGACACGGGGACAGAGGAACTGAGGGACAGAAGGTCTGATCCTGGGGGACAGGGAGTCTGATGCTGGGGGACAGAGGGGCCTGGGTACAGGGGGAGCAGAGGGATTCAGGGTCTGATCCTGGGGAACAGAGGGACAGGAGGACTCAGAGTCTGATCCTGGGGAACAGCAGGCCCCAGGGCACGGTCAGAGATCCTGGGCATTGATCCCTGCCCTGACTCCCTGACGAGTGTCTGTCCATCAGCACACCGTGTGTCTGTCCACCGGGACACCGTGTGTCTGTCCATCAGCACACCGTGTGTCTGTCCACCGGGACACCGTGTGTCTGTCCATCAGCACACCGTGTGTATGTCCATCACTATGCTGTGTGTCTGTCCATCACTATGCCGTGTGTCTGTCCATCGGCACGCAGCGCTCCGGTTGTTTTCCCCCCTGTATTTCAGTCACCTTGTTGGCTGCTTGCAAATTTTCCAACTCGTTTTAAAATGCCTCTCACAGCCTCGAGTCCTTCCCTGGCCCTGACTCACCGTCCCTTGCCAATTCCCTCTGTACACGGCGTTCAGGGCTGTCACAGCCCCAGCGCCCCTGGTGCAGCGCCCTCCCTCCCTCCCCCGTGCCAGGCCGGGTTGAAGTCATTCACCCTCTCCCGAGGATTTTAATTGGCCCCCACAGGCTCAGTTATCATCACAACGATCTCGATTTACTGTGGGAGCTGTGGGAGCCGCCTTTCACCCGGGGCTGGCACAGCCATGGGAAATGAAGGAGTCATCTCCATCCACGAGGCACTTCATCACCAAGGGGGAACTGTCAGGGCTTGGTGTCTGCTTCCCCCACGATGCGACAGAGGCTCCACTGTCTCCTCTGGAGGAGAGAAAAGAGATAACATAGCCCTCTCCATCCACACTGGGGATATAGGGTGCTTTTATAAATGCAGCACAGGGGTTTTTCCCATTCCCTGTGTCCATCTCTATCCCACTTTTCCTGAAGCACGCCCAGCCTGGCCATGCTCTGGGGCTGCAGGGGTGAGGAGAAGGTTTAGACCCTCCTACACCAGGAGTAATCTCAGTATTACCCCATTCGCCTCATTGCTCCCAGGACTTCATCATTAGCTGTGCTGGGTTAAAACCCTGTTGGGCAGAAAAGACTCTGGTTTGATTTCCAACAAGTCTCTGCTGTGGTGTGTGTCTGCTCCTCCTCACATCCAGGTCCTTTCCTGGGCTGTGGCTCTGGTCTCCTGCCTGCAAAACTCCTCCAGCGCTGCCGGGCGGTGAGTGAGGTTGGTGCTGGGGTGGGTGTGGGCAGATGCATCGCTTGGGGCAGAGCTCCGACCCTTATTGCTTCCAAAAACCCAAGAAACAAACAGAGCAATGTGTAACTGCAGTTATAGGGTGGAGTTTGATGGGGAGGTGTTTTGTTCCCGGAAGCCATAGGGTGCCCAGCCTTATGTCCCTGCAGTGTGGGGCTGCTGCAGGACACAAAATCCAGGCAGGAGATGAAGCGACTCATGGTACCTGGTTTCTCTTGCCTTTGGCCACAATGACCCTCTCTGTCTGGAAGAAAATAGCTGGAGGGAAGACAAGCAGCTCACGTGGTTTTGGAGGAGAGCCCGGACTGTGCCTGGGCACTGCGGGGTTTTCCTGCGCTGGTCGGGTTTAATCCTTCCTTGGAGGCTCCGTGGTGCAGGATTCAGGCTCTGGATGGGGAGGGGCAGCTTAACCCCATCGCCCTCTTGTGTGCACCTCGGGGTTCAGCCTGTACCCCGCTCTCCAGGCTGTGCGTGGGGCTCTGTGCTGGTCGAGTTTAACCCTCTCTTGGATGTTCTGTGGTGCAGGATTCAGGCCCTGGATAGGGACGTGCAGCTTAAACCCATCACCCTCCTGTGTGCAACTTGGGGTCCAGCCTGCGCCTCGCTCTGCACTGTGGGGCTCTGTGGTGGTCGAAGCCCCTTTCTCCGTGTGTCCCAGAGCTGGAGGTGCTGCAGTGCTGGCACGGGCAGTGCCCGGCAGCCCCGGCCCTGAGCTGTGCCCTCCGTGCTGGGCTCAGCGCAGCCTCTGCTGCCTTGGCTGTCCCCCAGCCCGCCCGGGCCGTGCCCGGCGCTGCGGGGATCTCTGCCCGTGTCCCCGCCTAGGGACAGTGACCGGCCACCCCAGCACCACCCCCGACCTCAGCCCTGCCCTGGGTATCCCCTCCCCCGGTGGGAATGTGTGGGGTCCCGCTCTGGGTGTGTTATTGCCGCAGAGTTAATCCGGGCTCTGCCGGGCTCTGCCGGAGGAGTCTCGGCTCTCGGGGGTGTGTTGGGTGTCGGGGTTAAACTTCACGGTGCTCAGTGCCTCGTTGAAAGAGTGTGACTAAGTGTCCTTCCACCCGAGGACTCTGGAGCTTGATTTTATTGCCTTGCCAGTCACCGGAGTCAGGGCTGGACCATTTCTGGGAATGAGCCTGGCCCTGCACAAGCATCTCCGCCCGGGGCTGCCAGAAATTCTCCTGCCCTTCAAAAAGGGAAACAAAACCCACTGTGCTTCTTGCTTTGAGCTGTTGCTTTTATTGTGTGCTGGCAGTGAGAGCCACAGGCTCAGCCCCTGGCACAGAGCATCCCTTTGGGATACTCCAGCCTTGCTGCTGTGGGCACAGGGATTCCCAAATCACCCTGGTACCACCTTCTCATGGCTGTTTGTGTGCCAAATCTCACCTCTTTTGGGGTAAACCAGACCACAGCCCCACGTGGAGTCCCTGTTTCCCTTCCCCATGCTGTGTGCATCCACGTGGGGAAATGCCCACGTTGCAGCAGGGAGATCCCACTGGAATCCCGTGGGGCTGGGAGGGGTGGTGTGCTCAGATCTGTGTTTGGTGGCTCCCTGGGAGCAAGAGAAACAATTCCTAAAAAGGAGCAGTCAGATGGAAAATTGATAGCAAACGGTGCTATCAGTCCCTTGAGGAACAAGGTTTGGTTCCTGGGGGTGAGGACAGAGGCACACAATGCTATTTCAGAGGAATTTCTTTGAAAAAAGTTTATTATTTTCCTCCTTTTGTAAGCTCCCAGTTTTCCTGGCTATGAACTGCTGTCAGATTTGATGCTGATGGTGCAAGATGCTGTTTTGGATGTGTGTGGTGTCTGCAGGATGAGGAGAGCCTGAGAGCTGTGCCCAGCCCTTCTCTCGCTGCTTTACGGGTTCTGCAGCTCCAGGGACCTTCCCCAGCAGCTGATACCAGATCAGGGCAATTTGCCAGGTATTTGATCAGGTATTTGCCAGCCCCACAGGGCTCCTCCTCAGGAGGAGACAATCTTCACCCCCAAGGGCTGCCTGCCTGGTTCCCATCCTCACTGTCTGCCCTGGGACTGTGGCTGTTGCTGCCGAGTGTCCCTGGGGGTATCCAGCTGCATTTCTGGCCTTCATGACATTGTTTGTGGCGCTGTTAAAAGCCCCACCTCCCTAAATGCCCCAGCTGCTTTCTGTCTTTTCCCTCTGGACTGGTTCCCGGGCCAGTTCCTGTAGGAATTTGCCTCCTGAGCAGTGCCACAGACAGGAGGCTTCACCTGGTGCCCACGAGCTGTGACTTTGTGGGTCACAGTGTCCCCTCAGTCACAGCACTGGGCACTGCACAGCCCTGGGAGCCATCAGGGGGGACAGGGCTGGGCTCTGCAGCTGAGCTTCCAGGGAAGGAATTTCCAGCAACTGCAGCTCCATCCCCAAAGAGAGCATTTCAAGGAATTACCCTCTCCCCCTCGCTGCAGACTTCCTCTGCTTTTCCAAGTAATCCTCTGGCTCGGGGCCATTTTTGTAGTAACCGGAGCAGAGCAGATCCATGGGAACATCCGGGGCTGGAAGTTGGTGTTTTCCAGGTTCACAGCCCATGGCTTTTATCTGCATTAAGTGTCCCCAGTTCCTGCACAGGGAGCCTCTCTCCCAGCCGTCTCCCTTGGGGAGCACTGTGTTTCCAGAGCTCTGGATGCCACCAGGAGCAGTAAAACCACCTTCAGTGACGAAAAAATGGTGATTAGGGGTTTGGGGTTTTTTTTNGGGGGGGGGGGAATGTGTTGTTTTTTGGTTTTTTTTTTGAGCACTGCTTTAGCAAACAGCAATTGCTGGTGTTGGTAACTCAGTCCCCTCCCTCATCCCTCACAGCTGGACTGCTCCAGGCCCAGATGTGCTGAGCATGCTGGAGGGGCGCTGGAGGATCCCCTGTGAGTGACCAAACAGCTCCTCTGCCCCCAGAGACCAAGGGGCAGACCCTGCCTGCCTGCAGAGAGATGCCAGACATCTCATGGCTGTGCTTCCCCCCTCTCCAGGATTACAAGGTTAATTTTCATGCCCTGATGGGAATAGGGAATAGTTTGGGAGCTCTGGAGCGGGTGACCCCTCTCCCTGGCAGCCAGGGATCACATTTCCCCTCCCCGTGTGAACAGCCCTCCGTGTCCTGGCGGGTGCAGCCCTGGAGACATACCTCGTGGATTTTCTTCAGCTCATAAATACTCCCCTGCCCTCCTCGGTGCCCCCAGCAAATAAATTATCTGCAGCTACATTTCCCCATTTCAAAGCCTTGTGAAAGAAACCAGAGGGTTTAGCAGCCCTGGCTGGCTGGAGTGGTTCACATACCATCCACCCGTTTGCATTTGATCCGCTTCACCCTGTGTTCAATAATCCTCCAAAGTCCAGTGGGCTCTTGGTGCCTGTAAATCACTGGGGCATGTCCCAGGCTGTAAAGGAGCGGGCTGAGAGCCTGTCCCACCCCTTCACGGGACCCAAAACCTCCCCCTGGCCCAGAAAAAATCATCCTCGTGAAATTAGACCTGCAGCTTGCTGGCTTGGGGTGGCCACAGGCAGTGGGGTGGGAATGTGCCCGGCCCCCAGCTGTGTTTCCATGTAGGACTGGAGCAGGATGCTCACCTCCAGAGGGTTGGGGATGCAGTTTGGGGACGGGTTCGGTGTTTTCCAGGTGTCTGTGCGTGCCTTGGTCTGGGTGCTCCCAGCTCAGCCCTGCTTGTGTCCCCCAGAGCCTCCCTGAGCCACCCATTCCCTGGGGCTGCCCCGTGGCATCTCCTGCCCTGCTCAGTTTGCTTTCCGTGCCTGGAATTTCCCGGGACAGAGAAAGGAATCTGCCTCCCCTGCAGCCCCTGCTGGTCAACAGGGCTTTAAGCCATGGAACCCGTGTGATTCCACGAGTCTCTCTCGCAGCCAGGCTGTGGCTCTCTCCCTTGCAATAAATCAAAGATTATTCCCCTCTTCCCCACCGCCTCTCCTCAAAGGTTGCTATTTCTCAACTGTGGCCTGACTTTAATTACAAATTAAGAGCCGGCGAGCAGGCACTAGGTGCTGTTAATTGGCTTTCCAGGAAAGGTTTCAGGGGGAAAACTGAAGGCACCAGAGATTGATCTGCTTGGTTCCTTGTGGACAGCAGCTCAGCCTGGTGTGAGCCCTCTGCCAGCTCCCAAATTCAGCACTCTGGGTGCCATTTGCCCAAAATTTACAGCCTGGCTCCGGGCTTCACGGTCCTTTCCCCTTGTTAATTGAAGCCTCAAGGGGCTCAGAGCCCTCCTGCCTGCGCTGGGATGGATTTTTCAGCTGCTGAGGACGAATTCCAGGGGAGGATGCTGAAATAAAGCAGATGGGGATGATTGTGGAGGTCAGAGCGAGGAGAGGATGCGCTGCCAGGCATCATGTGATGAAAACATACTCACTGCTCCAGCAGCTGTCAAAGCCCAAACAGATGAGGCGAGGTGCCCAAGGAGTGCGCAGGGATCTCATTTACCTGGTAATTAATGGAAATCGTGAAACAAATCAACACGGGCTCCCTGCGGAGAGCTTCGCGCTCCGGTTTCCGACTGCTGACGGGCGCGGGCGGACTGCGAGAGCAGCGAGCGCTGCTGCGGGGCTGAGACACGGCCCTGTCCCCATCCCTGCGGCCCTGTCCCCATCCCTGCGGCCCTGTCCGAGCCCCCGGGTTATTTGGGGACGTCCCCACCTGCCAGCCCGTGCGGCTGTGCCACAGCAGCTCCTCCCCGCTCGTTTAGGGCGCTGCTAATTGCCGTGCCCCGGGGCGCTCGGGGGACTCTCGGTGCCGCCTGTCAGGGATGAAGATGTTACCGTGAGCCTCCTCCTCCTCCTCCTCCTCCCGCCGTGATCCCGCTCGGCTGAACATGTCACGGTGGATTTTTGCCGGCCCGGCCCTGCCGNTGTGTGGGGGTTTGTGGGATTTTTTTGTTTGCATTTATTTGTTTGTTTTTTGCTTTTTTTTTTCCCCTCCCATGCGCTCTGCGGGGCTCTGGGGCAGGAACAGGGATGCTCGCAGCGCTTCAGGGATTCAAGGCAGCGCTTTGCTTCCCCGCCTCTTCTTGTTTATTCGCTGCTCTGCGGAACGGTTTTGCAAAACAAAGTCTCTCAAACAATTAATGCCAATCCGGCTCGCTGACAACCCAGCCCCCGGAGCTTGGGCTGAGACCCGAACAGCAACGTCCGGGGCTTCTGGGGGGGAAAAATAACCCCAAAATAGCGCAGGTGAGCGCAGAACTCACCTCGCCAGTCTCCTGCCAGCAGTTCGCAACTGGCAGGATGCCTTGAAGCATAAGGTTTGCCATCCCTTCCAAAAATTGCGTCTGAATGTTAAGTGACGTGGAGTAAATGCCAAATCCCTTTTGAATCTTGCTAAAAAATCTCGGTTTAAAATATGCAAGCGACCTTTCTGTCTTTCTGAAAAGCTCGCTGCTTCTGGAAATTAAAAAAAAGAAAAAAGAAAAAAGAAAGAAACCAGGCCAGCAGTGTCTTGGATAAAACACAGATATTCAGGGGTCAGGGTCCCCTTTGCAGGGGAGCAGATCATTGAACTGCTGTAATAAACCTCTCCCAGATATCCTGACGGGAGAAACTCCAGGAACTCTGCCTGAGGAATCGGTGGGCTCCTGCTCTCTGTGATATCCCTCACATTATAATTAAGAGATAATGTCAATAGAATAAAACATTGTCTCGGGATAATGGTCTCCCGCTGCTACAGGAGCGTCAAGGTGAAGTCAAATCATTTATCACAAACCAGCGTCGAGGCAGGTCTGGGACGTTTGTTTTCGCAGCAAGAGGCATCAATCCCGGAACAACAATATTCCCGTGCTTTTATTTCTGCTGTGCCTGGTGATTGATGCCAGTGCATCATCGTGCCTGAGAGCCGGGGTGGCTGAGTGATGGGCTCTCCTGCCAGCTGCATTGACCAGGGGGATTTGGGCTTGTGGAAATAGATCACAGTGAATCCAGGAGCGCTGCACCGTGCATCAAAAAATGAGATTTTTTTCCTTCCGAAGGTGAGCGGGGCTGTGTGTGGGCTGGCTCTGCCCGGCCCAGGGTGTGTTTGGGGGCTGTGCTTGCCCTGCTGCTGCAGCTCTGGGAGGGCTGCTGGTCCTTTTACCATGCTCAGAGCCTGCTCCCAGCCCAGTTTCCCTCTGCTTTGGAGGGGTTTGGAGTCCCCTTCTGAGCAGCGGGGCTGAGCAGCTCGCTGGCTTCGTGCATTTATTGAGTTACTGCTGAGTGTAAATACTGACACACACGGGGAATGCCTGTGGGGCCCTCAGGCTCTGCCCCATCCCTGGCACCCACAAAGGGCTGGGAAAGGCTCTGCTGTCTGACACAGCTCTGGGCTGGGGAGAGGAGCAGCCTCTGCCTCCCGTCCTCAGCTTGCCTTGGGAGAAACTGAGAGGTCAAGGCTCGAAATTGAATATATGCAAGTGGCAATTAGGCTTGAAACAAAAGTCCTGGGAGGGTGTACAGAAACTCTATCAGGATTATTTTTTCTTCCCCTCCTGTGTTTGTCAGTGGAGAGAATTACACATCCAGCAAACATTTGGACTGCAGAGGGGCACAAGTGCTTGGTGCTGTCTCCAAATGCCAGGTCTGATTTTCCGAGGCACAGAAGCCTCAGCCAGGTCTGTGAGACCTGAGAGGGGACAGTCCCCTCTGCCAACGTGCTCTCCACAATTCTGTGCCTTTTGCAGGAGAGCCAGAGTCATCAAGCTGGAGCAAAACTCTGTCACGCCCAGGTTGGTCCCAGAAGAACTGATTGGAGGTGATTTTCACTCATTATATACTCTTAAACTTACTGTAAACTTAACAACTATATACTCTTAAATCATGGGCTCCTTGCAGTGTTCTGAAGGGATCCCAGCCCCGTGTCAGGAGGCTGTGCCCAGAGCAGCAATTTGCTCAATTTATTGGTGCTGTGACTCCTCCAGTGCAGCGTTTTGCACTGAGAAGCCGTCAGCAGCTCGGGCCAGGACAAGGACTGGGCTGCACGTGGACTTTTGGGTGCAGATCCTGCCTTTTGAAGCTCTGGGTGGTCCTGGGCTCCCTGCAGAGTGATGACTCCCAGATGTGTCTGAGCACCTCAGATGGGTTGGGCAGGGTCAGTGTGTCCTGCTGGGTGCATGGACAGGGCTCAGCCAGGCCAGGGGCACTTTTTGGTCAGTTTTTTATTGTTTTCTCTGGTTTGCTGCCTGTAGGAAGGGGTGGGGGTCATGGAAAACTCTCTCTTTTAAGAGGTGGAATAGTTTGGAGCTTGGGGGGGTTGTGCTGCCCAGGGCAGACCCAGGCTTAGAAAAAAAATTAAATTAGATTATTCAATTAAGACCTCCAAATCCATGTGTTTGCAAGGGGGTAGTGGAGGCAGAACTGGTTCTGTGTCTGGGACTGAGGGCACTGAATCAGGAGCTTATCACTGTAATCACACTCGTGTAGCATTGGGCAGGTTAACTGAAAGGGGGGAAGGAAGAAACTCTTCATTTTCTGGGCTGGGGCTGAACTCTGAGGCCAGGGAGCTCCGGCTGATTTGCAAAGGAATTTCCATCCCCACGTGCTCAGAGACGGGACACTCGGGCTAAACTCTGAAGTGAGGTGGGTGTTGGAGAACAAAACCAGAGGAAGGCTTTGCCCTGTAGCTGCCCCCCCAGGCTGGGGCACAGGGAGCTCCTGCAGCACGACCGAACGGTGATTCGGGCAGGAAATGGTTCACACCCGCTGAGGGATGCTCAGGGCAGCCTGAGGCCCTGGAGCACCTTGTGCTGGGCATTGAAGGATCACAGTTTGCTGTCAGGGCTCTGTGTGTGCAGAGCTGCTCCTGCTCCAGGGGCTGTGCCTGCTGCAAGAGCCAATAAAGATGTCAGGCTGCTGCGAGTGGGGAAATAAATCACAGCGTTGTTTTCCTGCCCACAGCATCGAGGTGTCTTCTGGTGCAGCGTGAGGGGGGAGCCAGGGGAGGGGCAGGAGGTGATTTTTGGATCTGTTCCGTGCTGGGAACGAGGGCTGCTCGTGCTACCCACTGCTGCTTGCAACCCCTGACCTGATCCACCCAGGAATTTGGGATTTGACCCCCAGGGCCAGCTCAGGGTGGGCACAAGCAGCAGCTGCTCTCACCTGAGGCTCTGTGTCCCCTCACCTCCACTCTGTGCAGTGGGAGGGCACGGCCATGAGATATTGCCATGGCCTGACAGTGGTCAAGGAGTGAAAGAATTGGTGGAAAACTTTAAACGATGAAGCGCTTTGAGGCAGCCCTTTGCTGTCAGTGTGAAGCAGCCAGCCCTGATTTAAACAACCCCTCCAGTAACTGACCTCCACCCAACAAATCCATTTACAGCGTCTTGTTTCTCCTTCGCTGTTAAACTACCAGGGTTCAGAGACGATTCCTTAAATGTTAATGGTGCAGGAATTTGGAAACTTTCCCGGAGTTGCTAGGGGAGCCGTGCAGGAATATGTCTGCGGTACCGGGGCAGCTCAATTTCCTGCTGAACATCAGGCGGGCTGTTCTCGCCTACTGCTTTGTAATTAAAGTGCTGAAAGGCCATCACTCTGCGAGCTTTGCTCACACTCACCCCGGGGTGGGGGCCAGCTCGGTGCCTACCTGCCAGGAGGAGAGGTTGTAAAATATTTATACATCAGCCCCAGCCTGCCATCATCCTGCTCCTACCACAGCCTGAGTGGGGCTGGGGACTCTGCACCCTGACGCGACTGAGAAACCCCCAGCCCCGCTCTGCATCCCCTGTGCTCCGTCCACAGTGGGGTCAAACCGAGGTTTGGCCCTCAGGGCACAAATTGAAGGTTTTGCCTCATCCCTCAAACAGCTCATCCACAGGGCTGAGCGTCAGGAATGTGACACTTCCACCGTGGCTGTGTGTGACTCTGACCCCCTCAAACAGCTCATCCACAGGGCTCAGCGTCAGGAATGTGATTCTGTGTGTGACTCTGACCAGCAGAGTAAATTTGGGTCATACCCAGGAGTACCAGAACTCCTCAAGGCCCTTTTCCAGAGGAGTGTGGCTGCTTTGGTTTCCTCAGAGCTGAGCCCAGGGCAATGAGCCCGGCCATGTGCCAGCCCTGGAAGGTCATTGTCACGCTGCTTCCCGCAGTGGGATGGTGGCAGTGGAAATGCATCAAACCCCCGGGGCTGGAGGGGAAAGTGCACAATCCCACACTGGGAATGCAAAGTTTTCTCACCAATCCCCCCTGCTCACAGCCAAGGGATGTCCCTGCCTGGAGCCCCCTCCATCCCAGAGCTGCTGAGGGATGTCCTGGCGGGGCCAGCAGTGCCTTCCGCCTCTGAGATATCCTGGTTTGGGAGCAGGGAGAGCCAGCTGACAGCCCCAGGGGAAGGAGCTGGCCACGGGCGCTGCTGGGGAAAACAAGGGCTGTAAAAGGAGCCAGGAGTGCTGAGCTGGCCTGTCCTCCTCCAGCTCTTTTGTCTCTAAACTTGGAGCTGACTCTTTCCACCATCTCGTTAGGAACAAGTGCTTGGCCCGAGCCTCGTGGCAAATTTTGACATTTTAAAAATTGATGCCTTTTTCTGCTCATAACTTAAGCTGTCTGGTTTATCAGAGACATATGGAAAGTTTATTACATTCTTATTACAGATCCAGCCAAGTGAGCTGACTAATGAATGTGATTTTATTATTTTCATTTTGGTTGTTTTTTGTTTTTTTGGGTTTTTTTTTAGTTAGGACTTGGCATAGAAGGCCTCCTCCAAAAGGGATAGCTTTGGTCAAGAAATAAATCCCCTGAAGTTTGGTTTTTTTCCCTCTCTGTCCTAACAGCTCAGCTTGGCAAAAGTGACAAAAATGTGTGATTTGGGGGGTGGAAAGTGAGGCATGAGTGCAAACCAGGGGTTTGCAGGAGATTTATTGTGTTGCCCCAGGACAATCCCAGCAGCATCTGGCACTGCGGGAGCCTCGGTGCTGCTGGATGGGCTGCCAGGAGAATTGTGCAAATCCACAGGAAACCAACCCTTTGTTGCTTAGAACAACTTGGGGTTTTCTCCAAAAGAACTGGGGGTGCCACTGTCCCTGGAGGCCTGGAGCAGCTGGGGCTGTGAGGGTGCAAACCCCTGGGTGGTTTTTGGCAGCTGAGGGAAATGTGAAACCCCTTGGAGGCTTTGGGTGAGCTCAGCTGGGTGTGAGGGAGTGGAAACCCAGCCTGGGGCTGGCTGTGCTCCAGACCCCACTGCTGGGGACACTCCTGTGCCCCCCACCCTGCCCAGCCCCTGACACCTGCCCTGTGCAGCTCTGCCGGTGTTTTTGGGTTGAAAACAGCTTGTTTCTGCTCTGCTGCTGTGCTTGGAGAGGCTGGGTCTCTCCTCCCTTTCAGTGCCAGGTGTCCCCAGAGGGTTCAACCTGCACATCTTCAGAGCTGATGCTGCATTTTCACATTTTCCAGCACGAATTCGCGCTCAGAAGATTCTCCATCCCTTCCAGCAGTGCCCTGGTAACCTGAGGGCAGATCTCCCTGAGTTTTAACAGCTGCGGGCACAAATTTTAGTGTTTTTTTCCCCCTTGCAGGAAGCACTCTCTTCATCTTCGGGCTCGTTTGATTCATGAATTCAGCCGGTTATAACTTACTGCTGGTTTTTCCACTGCTCACATCATCCTCCTGTGCCTGCGGTGGTTTGTGGTGCCCTCTGGGGCGATGAGAGCAGCTCTGCAGAATGCAGCCCTGCCTGGCCTGCCGGGCTTTTACCGCCTGGCATCACGGAGAGAATCCCCAGCCCAGCTCCCGGGCCGGCCCTGCCTCACAGCTCAGGTTTCCTGGCTCCTCCATCGCCTCGTCTGGTGGTGCCGGTGGCCTTTTCCACTCCCCACCTGCCCCCGGCACGGATCTCTGCTGCTCTTCTACCATCTATAGGCAAAATCTCTTCCTCTGACTCGCTGCTCGGTGCTCTCCTCCCTTTGTGCCGCCGGCCTTGGCACAATTCCCCCTTGCTGCACACGTTGCAGGGGGTAGCACACACAGGGAACTTCTCTGGGAGAGGGTTTTTTTATTTGCAGCACACCAGCCATCAGCCTTGGCTGTTTTATTTTCCTATTTCCTACACCTCCATCCTGCTTTTTGTGAGACATGGGAGGTGTGTTTCCCTGCAGAGCTTGGTCAGCCAGCTCTCCTCGAGGTTTTGCTTCATTCCTGGGTCACTTTGGAGACCGTTTTTGGGGTTTGGGATGTGTTTGTAGGTCTTGGCAGAGCAGGAGGCTCCCAGTGAGGCAGGGGGAGATGTCACACCCCGTTACCTGAGCAGCCCTTGCTCCTTTGTGGCTCCACAGCCACAGCTCTGCTGAGCCTGGCCTTGCTCTGCTCCTCATCCCTGCTCCTCATCCCTGCTCCTCATCCCTCCCTGCTCCTCATCCCTGCTCCTCATCCCTGCTCCTCCTCTCCAGCGGCTCCGTGCATCCTTAAACTTGGATGCTCACCCCGCGGGCCATCTGGTGTGCTTTAGCCCTACAAAGAGCCATTGTTTGCTCCGGAATCCGTGTTCTGGCCGAGGTAGCTCCTCTTCTGGAGCTCTCTGAGCTTTGCCAAGGGTCCTTCTGCTCTGCTGGCAAGTGCAGGTGCCTTTGGAGGAGCCTTTTGTCCCTGACGGCGGCACGGCTTGGGTTTTCTTTTCCTGCTTTTCCTCGTCTAACCACAATCCCAAAGTTTCCCACGGTGAGATGTGCCCCTGTTCTTTATCAGGGACGGGACCTGGGGCTCTTCCCTGACTGTCTTTCAGTGGCAGCAATGAATTTTTGGGCTCCAAATATCCTTTTTTTTTTTTGTTTCCCCAGTGCTAAATCTTTTAATGTCCTTTAGCCTCAAATCCTCAGCATCGGGGCCTCACCCAAAATGCCTCGCCCAGAGCATGTCCCTTGGGATCCCTGTGGGGAAGAAAGCAAAGGGTTAAAAGCGGAGCCCTGCTGCCAGCTGGGGACACTGGTGCATGACAAATGCGACTTTTGCATTTCCCTCTGCAAACCAGCCCGTCGTCGTCATCCTGATTTCGGACAGAGCCGCCCGTGGAGCCGAGCGGCTCCGAGGGGTTTGTTGCCGGCCCGGCGCTGTCCGCGGCCCGCAGGTTTCGTTTGGAGCCGCTGACACTCGGCATTTCCTCGCCGCCTCCCCGGGAAGGTTTGGAGCCGCTGGCACTCGGCATTTCCTCGCCGCCTCCCCGGGAAGGGCGCTGTGCCTGCCGGCGCTTCCAATTTGTCACTGTCAGGGCCGGCCCCGTCTCCTGCTCGTCTCTGAAATGCCTCCTGATCGGGGCCGAGGCGGTTATTGGCAGATAATTTATCATTTAATATCACCAGAAGGGCTTTCTTCTGCAAACGTCCCAGAAATGATTGCCCGGATAATGTTTGGTAGCTTTTTCCTTTCGCCTGCAAAACCCTCCTGGAGTCCGTTTGCTGCTCTGGGTAGTGCTGGGGACAAAAAGCGCCCTTGATGTGATGTCCCCGTGGCCAAAAAGCCTCGATTAACACCTGGCTGAGTGCGGCAGCTCCCTGTGCCTGTGCATTGCAGAAGATTTTTGCGTTAGGGACTCTTTTAGGGCTGTACCGTTGGCATCTCTCATCAGGCAGCCGGGGAAATGTTTCCTCAGACTTTATTCCTCTCTATGGAAAAAGGATTTTGGGGTGAATAAAGGCCTGGACACTCCTGGATGGGTGAGGGGGCCGGTTCTGGGATGCTGTGCCTCCAGGAGGAGAGAATTTTCTGCATTGCTCATCCCAGTGGTGGCAGCTCATTCTGAGCTGAGGTGCTGCTCAGCACTCAGGGGGAGCAAATCTGCCCCCAAAGGCTGGCACAGAGAGAGGGCAGAAGGAACCTGAGCTTCTGTCCTGCTTCAGGCCCCTCTGGTGCAGCAGGAAGGGCTGACCCTGATGGTCCCCAGGTCCCAGATGAGGCACCACGTGGGTGTGAGGCAGGAGGAGGCAGCTGAGTCACACCCAGCCAAAAGAGGGATATGGGAGCTGCTTTTGGCACTGAAACACAATATTTCTCCAAAGGGGCATTGCAAAAATTTCTCTGCACGTGTGTGTAATGCCACATCCTGGGGCAGGGGTTGGTGTTGCCCCAGCCCCTCTGCTCAGGTTTGGGTTGGCTGCTGCTCTCTCCATCTCCTCCTGTCCTCAGCCTCAGCCCGGCAGCCCAAACCCTGCCCGGTGTCCTGACTCGCCCAGGTCAGCTTTCCTTTGGAAGCTGGCTCATGGTTTTATAGTTCTGCTTTATTAGAGACATGAAAGTGATTTTTTGTTGTTGCTGGTTTATGAGCCAGACTTCAAAGAATGCAATTACGCAGCCCCAGCGAAGACCTGCTGGTATCTCATGGAAATCTGTGGAAAACCACTTCCCTTCAGAGCCTGTTCCACAGCCAGGCTGCACTCCTGCTATTTTCATTGCATTTGCAGATTTCTGGGGGACATGGCAGTCAATCAAGGTCTTCGGTGACCGTGGTTAATTGTTCCTTGGCTGGGCACCCTCATGCCCTGTGACATTACAGTTGGATGTCAATGTTGGGTGTTGGCTTTAGGGTTGGAGAGCATGAGTTTATGGAAGACAGAAGATGGGGAATCATCTCAGAAAACAGCAAAATGGTTGGAAAAGGGATGTTTTCACCTGCAGAAGCTGGGCAGTGTTCCTGCTGCAGGCAGAGTGCTGCAGCCAGGGCTCTCTCCCCCTCTGCATTGCCAGGGAAAGGTGCCAGCTCCCCGTCCTGCCCTGTGCAGCTGAATGGGGCAGGGGACCCTGCCTGAAGCACAGCCAGTGCTCCTGGTGCGTGTGGGGCTGGCTCCCATCAGGAAGTGTCCAGGATCAATGACATCGTGGTAATTGTTTTAATTGCAGAGAGATTACGCTGTCAAGTGTCACGGGCAGCTTTCCTTGTAGTCCCTGAGCTTCCTAATGAAGACATTCCCCTAAAAATTCCCCATCCAGCTTCCCTGTTCCCGAAAGCAAGCTCTGGGCATAGGGCAGCTTCCCAAAAGCAGTTGGGTGTCTCCCTCCTGGCTTCATTCTGCTCCTTCCCCAGCCTGTAGGTGTGAGGATCTGAGCCCTTTATCAGCTCCTGCACACCAGGAAATTTTGTCAGTGTCTGAGAAGACCCTGAGGCTATATAAAAGTTCAGCTCGTGATTCATTTCCTTCCTATTCAGGGATAGGCTAATTTGAGAGTATGTGCTAAACATTAATTACCTTCCCTCGCCATGGTTTCCTAGTCAGGCATCCTTCCCCAGATGACTTTCTGCTCACTCAGGTCCAAGGCCATAAAAGCTTCCCTATTAGGAAAGGAAATATTTTACATCAGGTTTATACTGTATGCCTGAGGTCATCAGAAGTACAGACGGAGTGGCAGAAATACACACTGAGCTCTCCTTCCCGCATGAAAAATGAATCAATAACTCATCGATTTAAATTAAAATGTCTGCCTTGCAAAATGCCTCCGAGTGCTAATATTTGTAGCCCCCTGTGCTCGGCAGCAGTGATTGGAAATCCACTGCCCCTGCGGCACGTGCAGGGATCCATCTCTGCTAACAGCATGTGATTGCTGACACCCAGGAAAAAAAAAACAACAAAACAACAACAAAAAAACCTGCCTCCCCTTCCCCTGGAAGGATCCAGCAAGGTGAACTTTTGGAAAATTGCTTCTCCTGGCACATGAATTATGTATCGAACAGGTGGCAGTCAATATATCTGACTTCTTCACGAGGTAATTAAGAATAAATGTGGGAATTCAGGCAGAACTGTTGCCCTGTGCAGGAGGGGAGAGTAACAACGTCTGCAGCCAGCTCTGGAGGGAACGGGGGAAGAGGAGGGGATGCTGCAGGGATGCAGGGAAAGAACAGCTCAGAGGGATTCTGCTGCTCCAATTGCCTCTCTCTGTCCCTTCTAAAATCCTTCTGGTCCCTGTGCTGCCCCAGTCTGCTGTTTGCATCCCCATCTGCCTGCCCGTAATGGGGATGTCCCTCTTTTTCCTTAATTCCTTGGGTTATTTGCTGCTCTGGCGTCCCTGTGTGTGCTGCCAGCTCTGGATGCTGCAATGAGCCTGAACCCAGCTGCCCAAGCCTGGCTGGAGTTATTGTCCCCAGACTGCTGGGTTTGGAGTGGGAGGATGGCTCCTTTAGTGCTGTCTCAGTTATCTTGGGATGGCATTAACTAACATTTTAAAAAAATCCAAGCGTTCCTCTCCGCTCAAATTTCTTCTTGTGAGCTAATTGAAAAGTGGCTGTATTAGCGAACACATCCGTGGTCATTAGCAAACAGTTAAGTAACTAATTTTAAAGATTTACGCCGTTGGGAGCAGGTAAATTATAGTCTTTGGAGAGTTTTCTTGCAAATGAGCTGAAAATAAGGTTTGTTCTGGCCTCGGGGAAACATAAAGGAAATGCATTTAATGACCACAAATTGTATGTGCTGATAGTCTCAATAAGATATTTAATGCCTACTTGAAATTTCAGCAGTTGGGAAAGCACAACAGCCTCAGCAGCACGGGTGGGTTCCGTGCCCTGTCCTCCCCCCCGGCTGGCAGCTCCGGGATCTGCCACCTCCAGGTGATCCCCGGGGCTCTGGGGAAGGACTTTCCCCTCTCACCTGCTTGGGGGGCAAAGCTGTGATGCCTTAAAACCGAGTGCTGGCCTTTTGTTTTCCAGCTTTGGCTGTAAAACCCCGCTGGCCTCCAAGCGTGACAGGGGATTACGGTCTGGGTTTTGCAGTTAAAATAATGTTTGGGTTGGCAAGGGAAGCCCGGAGTGCTCTTGCAGGGCAGAGGCACTGCTGCACTTGCTGGGAGCTGCTCTGCTCTCTTGGTTTCTGCTCTGGGCAACCCTCACCGCCCACACTGACCGTCCCTGCAGGGCTGCCCAGGGCTGGGATGGGTGACAGGAGCTGGGAATGGGGGATCCCCTGGATCTCCTCCCTCCCAGCCTTGTGGCAGGGAATGCTGAGAGCTGCCCAGAGCTGTCAGGCTGGCTGCAACCCACACATGGGATCTCAAACCCCCAATTCTGATTTTTTTTTCCCCCCTAAAAATCCATGCTTGACTAAGAAGAGCACTGAGGCAAATAATGAACAGCTCTGGGTCCAGAGAAGCCGTAGATGGCCCTAAATGATTGAAGAAGGCAATTTCCCTAACGGAGCTGCGGGGCCCTGGAAGTGATTAGTGCCTGAGCAGAAATGCATCACTTAGCTCCTATTATTTAAACATAAGATACTTGAGCAAGCGCACGGAATGTTGTTTGCTGTAAATTCCTTCCCTCATTTGAAGGAGCCCTTATTTACACATGCGAGTGCTGGCAGTGTGTGTGTGTGTGTGTGTGGGAGCCTCCTCTCCTGCTCCCGGACCCACATGGAATATAAATGACCACGTTTCTCCTCAGTAACAAGGGCTCCATCTGAGGGCTATCTTCCCTGCATGTTAACTGTTAATTATAGGTTACATTTCTGTCGTTAAGGTTTATCTGCAGTCCTTTCCTTCCCCCTGTTAAATCACTAATGCTTCTTGCACGGCTTCATTCCCCTCAGTTCCCTCTCCTTGTCTGTGCAGGCGGTGGCAGCTGCCAGGGAGGGATCCCCGTGGGAATGGCAGCAGGGCTGGGATCATGGAATCCAAATGGTTTGGACCCTAAAAATTGAATTCCAACCACCTGCTGCAGGCAGGGATGGCACCCACTAGATCAGGATGCTCGGAGCCCTGCCCAACCCAGCCTCCAACAATTCCGGGGATTTTTTGGGGGGGATGAGCCAGCGTAGCCAAACCTGGTGGGACACGGCACTGATGCTCATGGCTCATTGCCTGCCCAAAATCCCGTGGGGAGGTGCTGAAAAGGTGATGAAAGAGATGCCCTGGGTGAGAACAACGCTCCGCGTGGCTCAGGTGAGGGGCTCAGGTGGGAGCCCTGCCGGGGAGCTGGGAAGGCTCTTGCTCTCCCTCCCCTTAATGAAGAGGTGTTTCCTAGGCCTGGGAACGTGCCTGGCTCTGGCAGATTATTAAATAAGCAGCTCGTTCGCAGGGGAAGATGCCTCGGGGGATGCTCAGCTCGGCTGTGAGCAGGCTGGGCTCCTCTCTCTCTCTCCCCAGCTGCAATTAAAGCTCCTGTCAGCCTGAAGCCGCTGGATGCTGGGGGGAGATGGACGGGCGTTCCCTCGGCTGCTGCTTGAACAATTTGTATTTCCACTCCCCATTAATTGTGGTAAGCCCTGGCAGGGGCTGCTTCCCACCCTCCTGGGACAGCACGGCCTGAGGGAGGCTGGTGTGGAGCCTCCAAACGCTGGATCTTCCTTTTCCACGGGAATCAAAAAGCTTTTGGTGCCTTTGCCTGATTTTTGGTGTATGGTGAGAGCTGTGTTTCTGCAGAGCTCTGAGGGTTGATGTGCTCCCCAGCATTGGGGTGGATTTGGGGTGGCAGGGGCTTGGCCCATCATGTCCTTGCAGCAGGGCAGATCCCAGAGCTGTGGGAAGCCAGGGATTCATCCCTTGGCTCTCTATTTGTACGGTGCCTGTTTACCCCGACCTGCAAACAAGGTTTCCCTGGGTTTGGAAAACGTCTGTTCACCCTGTCTCCTTTGCTCTGCTCATGGTGGATTTCTGCCATGCCTGAATAAAAACATTAAAGGGAGCAAATTACTGAAGAGCTGGGAGCATGGGGGCTGAGGCAGCTGAAGGGCAGATTTGTGGGTTTTGGCCATTAAACTCCATATCACGCTTAACACAGCAGGTGAAATCTTCACTCTCCCCACAAGCTTAGCAAGAGCCAAGAAGCAGAAACTGGTGCTTGTCGAGAATCTTAGTTTTACCTGATGCTGCCTTTAAATGGATCCCTCTAAACACGTGGCCTGAGTTCTGTGGGTGTTGGCTGGAGGAGCAAGATGTGCCCAAGCAGTCACCAGGCAGATGCTGCTTCTCCTTTCTCCACACCTGGCCAGGTGACAGGAGGTCTGGGACACCCCATGTGCCCTTCAGGGGTTCCTCCATGAGCCATCTTGATGTCCCCTCGTCCCCAGGATCTAGTCAGAGAGAGTCACCAAGCTTTGGTAAAGGTCTGATGATTATTGAAGGTTTTAATAAATGAACCTCACCCTTCCAAACGCTGCTTTTTTAGGTATTCCCTTAACTCTCCTGGGCTCTGAGTCTGGGCTGAGCTGGAGGGGCACTGGCTGGTTGGGTCCCCAGAAGCCAAAGTGTTGGACTTTGTCTGTTTACATGTTTCTCAGATGTGTTTGTGAGAGCAGTGAGCCCCTGGGTGACTCTGCTGGAAGGGAGCTGTGACAGCCCCTGATGGTCCTGTGTGGGGGCAGAGGGGATGTGAAACAAAGGCCACAGCCCCTGCAGAGACCTCCCCAGGCAGACAGTTAAACCCTGCAACTCTTCAGGTCCCGTTAACATTTTTTTTGCTACTAAAGGGACGATAAAAACCTCAAGCAAAAACTATTTCTAGATGTTAATAAACGGTGTTAGCTCTGCCGAGCACAGCTGGCGTCCCAGCACCAGGGAGCTCTGCCTGGCTGCCCATTTGTGCTCACCTGCCAAGGTCCCTTCAGTCAGAGGACAACTCTCACACCACAAAAATCCTGTTCCTGCAGCTTGAAGCTTCTTGAAATGTTTTGGCGCCGGGGCCTGCCAAGAGCTCCGCGTGTCGTCCCTTCCGCACGTTTCCTCCATCCGTGATTCCTTCCATCCATAAATCTGTGTACGACTGCACCTGGATGCCAGGCTCCTTTAAAATATTCCTGCTTGGCACACGTGTGTGCTGCAGCCAGGGAGATGGGAACGTTCCAGGGATGATGGCAATGCAGCAGGAGGCTCAGGAAGCAGCCACAGGAAACCTTAAGGTGTCAACCTCCAGGTTTTCCATCCGGAGCCATACTTGGGGCTTTTCCAGCCCTCACTGATGTTTCCTTAACCATCCCCAAGGTCTGGATTCAACCCCTGTCTTCCTCCTTCATCCTCAGCTGATGCCTTTATTAGGGGAATGCGTGAGGTCAGAGGTTTCCTCTTAAATCCAACTCCTGGCTCTTCTCACCACTGGTTTTTTTTCCCTCCATTGGGAAAAGGGGGAGAGGGGGAGGCTGGAGAGCTCCTGCTTCACTTTGCACCTTTGTTGGATCCGTGCCTAAAAGCCCACAAGTTCTTTTCCCCATCAAAAGCTTTTCCTTTATTCAGAGCAAGCTTTTAACCCTGGGGCTGTGCCTCGTGGTCTCTGGGATGCTCTGGAGTCCACTCAGGATTATTTGCACCCTTACCTCAGGATTATTTGCACCCTTACCTCGTGTGGGATGCCAAGGCAGTTGTTTTCCTTAGGAATTCAGAGCAAAACCTCCCCCAAAGAACCAATTACCCCTATTTTACACCAGGCTGCTCAGAGCCAGGCTGGGATCACTTAAAGCAGCACCAATCATTTGACCATTTGAACATTTGAACATCCTTCACGGGCTCTGGCACAGCTGCAGGCTCCACCCCGGAGCAGCAGCAGCTGGATCCAGGCTGATGCACAAATCATCCCTGCTCCAATCCTGCCTGCTGCCTCCCACAGCCACGGCTCGGAAATCCTGGCACTCCCTGAAGTCTGTGGTTACAATTTTTGGCCAAAGTGCCCAGGACTCAAAGGGTTTTCCCTGGGCCAGGAGCTCTGCTGGCTCTCCCACTGCTCCTCTGCACCACCATCAGAGCTGCAGCCCTTAAATAGGTTTATTTTCAGCCTTAATAGGTTTTTGGGGTTTTTTTTTTTTTGTTTGTTTGCTGTTGCTGCTCTCAGGAAATCGTGAAACTTGGTGATTGAAGCAGCTGAATGAGGAGCTGGAGGAAGTGAGAGTCAAAAACGATTAAAAGGTGGTGGTGGGAGCAGCTCCAGCACGGATGCACGGATGAAGCAAAGCCCCAGAGAGACAGACAGGAATTTCCTTTGTGCAGCTGAGAGCAGGAGCTGGCCCCTCTGCTTTTTAAATCACTTTCTTGTGGAAATGAAAATTCACAATCCCACAAGGTGCAGTGTGGGAGGAGGAAGAGAAGGAGGAAGGCTGCTGGTGCCAAGAGGCCACGGTGAGGGGCAGCACGAGCCAGGGTGAAGGGGGTTCAGGAGCAGCACAGGCTCCCAGCTCCGGGGCTTTTCTGCCTCTTAGAAAGAAATATTGACCCTGGGTGGGGCAGGAGCCAGCCCAGCACGACTCTGGACAGCAGTTCTGAGAGAGCAGAATCCCCTTCCCAGGAATGTTCAGTTCTGAGAGAGCATCTCCCCTTCCCAGGAATGTTCATTTCTGAGAGAGCATCTCCCCTTCCCAGGAATGTTCAGTTCTGACAGAGCACATCCCCTTCCCAGGAATTTCCAGGTTGCTTTTCTCCCTTTCCCCAGCAGCTGTGCCTCCCCTTGCCATCATTTGGGCTGGGGATGGGAACTTTCTCTTCATTTTATCCCTTGAAGAAGGTGTCCCACCTGCAGTGGTGGTGCAGGAAGGTTTCCTCCTGCCGCCAGCGCTCGCCGTTCCTGCAGCTGCTGCAAGAGAATCTTGATTTTTTTTTTTTAATTTCCTGAGATTTTCTGAGGCTGTGTGGGGAATGCAGGAGCTGCTCTGGGGCACAGGCAGCCGTGCTCACCAAGCCAAGCCTGTGTTTGGGGTTTGGCAGCTTTGAAGTCTGGTCATCTCCTCTCAGAGTTTAAAAAGGGTGTTTGAGAAACAGGGAGAGCGACTTTTTATATGGATAATGGTTTTAAATTAAGAGGGAAGATTTATATGGGATGTTAAGAAGGAATTCCTTATTCAGAGGGTGGGCAGGGCTGGCACAGGGTGCCCAGAGAGGCTGTGGCTGTCCCTGGATCCCTGGCAGTGCCCAAGGCCAGGTTGGACAGGGCTTGGAGCAGCCTGGGATTGTGGAAGGTGCCCCTGCCCATGCATGGGGTGGCACTGGATGAATTTTAAGCTTCCTTCCAATCCAAACCATTCCACAATTCTATGCCATCCACCTCTGCTGGAAGCCAAACCTCTCAGGAGCTGGCATGTCACATCTCCTTCGTGCCCCATCTTTGTGTCACTGCTTAACCCCCCTGGGAGAGAACTGATCCATTTCTCCCTGAAGTGATGCTCCTAAATTTGGCTTTTTGTCCCATCCACGGGCACTCCCTGGTGCTCCAACCCCCAGGCAGCTGTTGAGCCTCTCCGGGAGCAGTTCCACCCCTGCCTTTCCATCGCCCTAATTCTCCAGCAGAGGCCTGCCTGTATTTCAGCTTAACACCGGTGTAATATCCGTGGTGCTGATTGAATTAAAACGACGTTTCCACTAAAAACTGGGATTTGATTCCGTGTGTTAATCCCCTTTCCCCCCCAGAGATGGGGTGGGTGCTCTCCCGCTGTGAAGGCTTTTCCCAACACGTGGGGGAAGCGACTGGGGAATTAAGGTGAGGAGAAAAGATGCTGCACACCTCGGTTGGGCAAGAGAAAGGAACATTTCTCTTTTTTTTTTTCCCCTTAGACAGGAAAATCCCACTTTATACTTGTCTCTGGCCTTCAGTTTAACAAGATTTTGCTCATTTATCTCTTCAGAAAGAAACGATCCTGTGGGAAATATCTGTTGTGCCGGCTCCTCCACGGCGCTGAGAGCGCAGATGAAGCAAAACAGCAGCGAGACATTTTCTGTTGTATTTTTTATTATTATTTTTTTGGATCCCAGGAAAGCCTGGGGATATTTTTTATCCATGGCCAAGGCAACATTGGTCCAGGATGCTGATGTTAGAGGTGTGAGCTCCTGCCCTGCACACGCCAGGGTCTTGTGGCACCGGGCTGGGTTTTGCTGGATGGAGCAGAGGGAAAACAAAACCCCAAAGGTTTGCCTTGATCCTGCTCTCTCAAGGGGAATTTCCATCCCTGCCCCACGCCGGGGAAGCAGCACTAAAGGGTTTCGGAGCACTTTGAGAGCTCCTGTTAAAAGGTGCCATCAAAATGAAAAATGTGATTTGCTCAGAGCGGGCCCCACCTGTGACTCATCCATCTCCATTAGGGCAGAGACTCACAGTGAGTTATGGGAAGTCCTTGTTAACCTCAGGGGAATTTTTTTTCCCTAATTTTGGGGTTTGGTGGTTTTTTTTTTTCTTTTTTTTTTATTTTTTCTTTATTTTTTCTTCTTTTTTTCCCCTTTATTTCTTTCTGGGCAGATCTAGCAGGGGATCCTCGTAGAAATAATAATTTTAAAAAAATCGTTCAATGTTAATGTGGCGCAGCATTTATGAAAAGGAAATATTTTGCACTTCAAAGAATCTATCAAAGGCACGAATTTGAAAACAAGCAAAATCCCCTTTATATGACCCAGGAAATCTTGTCAATGCATTATCTGTCTGGGATGGGTAGCCAAATTTGAAACTGGGTTTTCACCAGTGTGGTTGTTTCCATCCCCAGCCAAGGAAAGAGATGAAAAAACACTCAACCTAATAAAAAATCAACATTTAGTATGGCCTCAAAACCAAAAACTTCCCTGTTCTGCAAGGCCACTTGCTCTGCAAGACACTGCTGACCTCAGGGAGATGATTTTTAGCTCATTTTTAGGTTTCTTTCCCAGCAGAAAGTGGGATCTGCTTTCCCCAGAGCATTTCTGGGGAGCTCTGGGGCTGCTCAGAGCCCCTGGGCCGTTCCTGCAGGCAGAGGAGCAGCGGGGGCTGTGCTTGGCCAGCCCCAGGGATGGAGGATGGCACAGCATCTCCTTGGGCCTCCCTCCCTGGCCCCAAAGTGATTCAGCTGATGGCTTTGGGATGCTTTTCTTCAGTCTTTGAAGTTCTTGTGGAAGGGTCTTTGAATTAAAGCTGGGTTCTGCCAAATCAGAGCAGTTTCCTGAGAGCTGGAAAACAGTTTTGGCTTTTTTCTGCCCCTCAGAGAGAAATATTGTTATTATTATTTTCTTCAGAAGAGGAGGGAAAAATCTATAAATTTCTGAATATAATTTGAATATAATATAATTATAAGTTTCTGAGTTTTATCTGAAACTCGATAGTGCAATATTTGTCCTTACTGCTGGCTGTGGTGAAATATTTAATTTGGGGGACAGGGAAAAGTCACATCCCTGTGCTGCTGGCACGGGCTACCCTGGGACAGACTCACAGCATTTTCCACATCCAGAGGATGGAAATCCCGGCCTGGAAACCCTCCCTGTGTCCCCCTGACCCCCTGGCATGTCACGAGACCCCGGATTTAACTTCAGAGTCTGCTTAGGCTAAATAGGAGCCCTTTAACAGGGAATGGGAGAAGTTAAACATGTTGTTGGGTTTACAAGGAGGCATTAAATATTTGCTGCTGGGCTGCCATGGGTTCCCATTCTGTCTCCAGCTCGCTGTCAGGTCTGTTTAAAGGGAAATAAATAAACCTGGAGGGGCTCTGGGGCCACAGCCCTGCTGGGGACAAACCCCCTGGCTCTGGATTTTTGGAAGGATTTTTGTCTCCCCAGGTTTCTGTTTCTCCCCTGCCACAGAGACCTGGCTGATAAAGCAATAACTCAGCTTTATTGATTATGTCAAAGGCAGTAATTCAAGAAAGCTATTTAAATTCACGAGAGGAAGCTCTCGCAATTATAAGTGTCTGCAGCAGATTATTAATCATTTTTGTTATGGCTATCAAGCCACGAGACAGACATTTTCTGTAAGGCTGACGTGAGCACCAGCTTTTCAGTAATGACTTGGGTTTTGCTCTCTTATTGGTTCATAATGCTGAATAAAAAAATAAACAAACTGCTTTTTTTTAAATTTTATTTTTCCCTAAATCGATGTGTGTAAAGCTTCATAGCAGATTGCTATAGGAAGTGTATGAACTTCCAGGAGTTTAAACTCATATTCTGCTCAATCCAGCTAAATACCAACATTGGCTTTGTACTCCCTTCCCCTCGATTTCTCCAGAGTTATTCCCAAAATAACGCTTGAGACTTGGAGCAAAGCAAGGTGACCATCCCTGGAAGTGTTCAAAAAACCCACAGGTGTGTGCTTAGGGTTATGGTTTAGTGATGACCCTGGAGGTCTTTTCCAATCTTAATATTTCCAATGGTAATGAGAAGGGAGGTGGTGTGTCCCTGGAAATCCCCGCTGGGTTTCTGGATGGAGAAGGCCTGAGCTGGCCCTCCTGCCCCCGTAGTGGTTTTTTGGTTGTGGAGGATGCTGCTCCATGGAGGATGCTGCTCCAGGTGTTTTTTTGGTTGTGGAGGATGCTGCTCCAGGTGTTTTTTGATTGTGGAGGATGCTGCTCCAGGCCCTGCTCTGCTCCCCCCATCTGCAGCTGGGCTGTGCCCCCTGCCTCCATCTCCTCACTCAGGCTCTGCCCCTGCTGGGTGTTTTTGGGGCTGGCTCAGCTCTCCTGTGAATATCCAGCTCTTCCAGCCAGGGTAAAAACAGGCTTTTGCACCAGTCCTGTAAATGAGTGCTCCCCTCTGGCTCCCAGAGCTGATAACAGCAGCAGGTTGGAGCTGGGCAGCCTTGGCCGAGGGCCAGTTCCCCGTTTGTACTGCAGACAGGGTTTTTATTTCACCCAGGCAGTTAACCAGAACATTCCTCTATAAAAAGCTGCGAGAGAGATCAGAGCAGCTCTCCCTCTCATCTTCCAGCTCCTCTGCTTAGTGACCTAGAACTAAATGTTTTATTATTAGAAGGAAAAAAAAAATTTGTAATATATATTTATATATATGTATTCAAGGCAGGCCTTTACCACGGGTTTTTGGGAGGGCAGGAGGAGAGGTGCTGCTTGCAGGGGTCACTTGCTGAAGGGGAGAAGGGGCCCAGAGCATCCTCTCCAGGGGATGAGGAGGTGTGTGAGGTCCCTGCAAGCACAGTCAGCTCCCTGCTCCCATCTGCTGAGCTGGGACTTGGCAGGAGCAGCTTTGGGCAGCCGAGGGGCTGGTGGGGCTCAGCAGAGTGGGGACTGTCCTCACACCTTTGGGGTCACCAGGTGTTGCAGGCCGAAGCTGGGCCTGTCCCAACTTCAGGGACACGGCAATGAGACTCACACCAAGGCTGGTTTAGAAAACTCCTCCTTTAACTCAATCTGACTCCAGTTTTTATACATTTGTACAGAGGTCGGTCAAGGGATTGGCTGGACAGGTCGCCACCCCTTCAACCTGGATGGTGGACATCACCATCGATCATTTCTTCTCTCACAGGAGAAATATGGAAACATTCTAAGAACAGATATTGTTTTCATAAAGTTCTACAGAAAGACAAAAGACAGAAAACTCAGGGCAACAGGGGCCCTCCCTGGGAGCAGCTCTGGCTCTCCTGTGGGTGTCTGAGAGTTCAGGTTCTGATCATTTGAGCCTTGGTAAACCAGAACGGTGCTGTGGGAGCTGCAGCACAGCCAGGGGGGTGTTGTCCTGAGTGACCCGAGCAGGGACACCTGCTGCCCTCCAAAACGCAGCAATCTGCCCTCTCGGCACCAATTCCTTTTCCCTTCCCTCAAGGATGCGCTGGGTTTTGATTAAATACTTCATCAAACATTTATTTTGCCTGAAAGGAAGCTTTTGTTCTCGTCCTGGGGCCTTTCGGTTATAAAAACTTCAGCCAAAATCACTTCATTAGGAATGTGCTTCTGCTGCTCTGCTCTGCCTGGGAGCTGCTCCGAGGGGCAGCTCAAGGTGTCTGCAGGGATGGCACAGCCTGCATGTGCCACCGGGGAGGGACACAGGGATTTGGGAAGCAGCAGCTCCTCTGGACCCCAAAAATACCTCCAGCAGCAGGAACTCCTCTAGAATCACAGAGTATCTCAGGCTGGAAGGGATCTGTGACCATCATCCAGACCAACTCAGTGGTGAGTCAGGATTTTTCCTTTTGGGTCTAATTTCAAGGAAAAAAGAAAAAGATTCCTAAAGTGGTCCCATCAGCTCAGCTCACTACAATCACAGAATATCTCAGCTTGGAAGGGACCTGTGACCATCATCCACACCGACTCAGTGGTGAGTCAGGATTTTTTCCTTTTGGGTCTAATTTCAGGGTTAAAAAAAAAGAGATTTCTAAAGTGGTCCCATCAGCTCAGGTCACTAAAGGATGTGTGACCAGGAGAGAAAACAAGGCTTAATTCAAAGGAAAGGTCTTCTTTTGTGTGTGAAGATGCTCTGCTAACAGCCCCAGCCTCCCCACAGACAGGCGGCACTTGGTGTTTCTCTTTCCCACCCATCTCAGTCGCTCCATGGGTGACAAGTGGGCCCTTCCCCAGGCTCTGTCTCGGAGTGCTCGTGTACCTTGGGGGAGCTAAAAACGGCAGCGGAGAGGCGAGCTGTTCCTCGCCTTGCTGAGCGCAGGGGTTTGGTTTTCACTCCAACATAGCAGCTATAAACAGCCATTA
Organism: Cyanoderma ruficeps; assembly: GCA_008694505.1. Classification (NCBI taxonomy): domain Eukaryota; kingdom Metazoa; phylum Chordata; class Aves; order Passeriformes; family Timaliidae; genus Cyanoderma; species Cyanoderma ruficeps. The sequence continues at coordinate 1,700,059 of VZDJ01000174.1, forward strand.
GAGATTCTCCTGCAAGAGTCCAAAATGCTTTGGGTTCTGTCCCAGTTATGGAGTGTCAGAATAGAAGTAATTAATGCTGTGATAGCAAATGACAGGGAGAGAGTTTTGTTGTGGGGTTTTTTTGGTTTGTTTTTTTCGTTGTTTGTTTTTTTGGGGTTTTTTTGTGGTTTGGTGGTTTTGTTGTTGTTGGGTTTTTTGTGGGTTTTTTTTTTTGGTGGTGTTTTGTTGTTGTTGTTGTTGTTGTGGTTTGTCTTCTGAGGGAATTGCCCTGAAAATGTGTTTTGATGGAGGAGCTGGTGCTGGCATGTCCTGCCAGGTTGTGCCGTGGTGAATTCTCAGGCTTTTCTATCTTTCCTATCCTAATTTTCCAAGGAAATCTTTTTTTTATTTATATTTTTCTGACTCCCAAGAGGCATTGCCTACCAAGGTTTCATCCAGGTGCAGAGAGATGCAGGATATCATTTATTAAGCCGTCACTGACAGGCTGCAGTGGAGATGAGGAGAGGAGCAGCAGTTTTTAGCTTTGGCATACTTTCAGCTTTCTTCCCTAAAATGTAAATATCTCCTCAACAACTGGGCTCGCTTTCTTGTGCCCCGTGTTTTAGTTGCTCGGTTCATCTTTCTTTGTCCTCTTACACCTTTTAGCACAGACAGGGATGGGTTGCACAGGCAGGAAGGAAGCCAGGTTGAAAAAGTGCTGTAATTCCTCCTTTCCCTTTCGTAATAGTGGTGAAACTAATGGCCAGAGCCTCTGCTTTGCCAGCAAACATCTCGGAGCTGATGGATGCTGCCATTCCACTCTGCATCACTCGGATTGTGCTTTTATTTCTGCTCCACAACCTCTCCCTTCCATTATCGCCGATGTTTTTAGGGCTCATTTTCACATCAATTTTGCTGTTCTGGCTCCCCAGAGCGGGGCTGATCAGGGCTGCTGTGGCAGAGGAGCAGCAATCCCGCTGGGATGTGCAGATGGACGGGTGGCACTGCCAGCCCTGGCACCGAGGGCGGCATGGGGAGAGCTGAGGTGACAGTTCGCAGCAGGTCAAAGGATCTCGAGGTCAGGCAGGAGATGCTGTGGATGGACTGGGCACCACCTGCATTTTCCTTTCTCGTGTCTCATGTGAGACAAGGTCTTGTGTACGGGGGCTCTGCTGTGCCGGTTCTTAAGATGTAGGGAAAAAAAATAAAATAAAACATAAAGCAAAATCAACAAACCAAGCGGCAAATTTACTGCAAACAACCCCCGAACAGTCTGTTCGAGCTGGAAATCTTCACCACTCGCTTGATGTGACCTTCTTGGCTGCGGGGAAGGGAAAGCAGGTTTGTGCTCCTCAGAAATAGCATTTCTTAGGACAGCAGGAGGTGTGGAGGGAGAGCAGCCCGAGGGTAACCCTGCAGCCAAATTCCCCCTGGGCACGGCTGGCACACCCTCTGCAGCACCGTGGGCTCCTGGGCGTGGAATTTGGCAAGTGCCCACTGCTCAGGGGGGCTGTGTGGCATTTGAGGGGCGTCTGCTGGCAGAGAACTCAAGCCAGGAGGGTCAGAGGGGGGAAAAAAATGCGCATTTGTGGGGGTTCATGCCATGGTGGTGGGAGACTTCCTGGTGAATGTGGAGGGGGAAACTGAGGCGACAATGTCCAGCCGTTGTTGGGAGCTGGGAGACACCTGGAGACCACCCAGGTTTCAGATCTGCTGTGTCTTCCCTGTTCCCTTCCTCTCTGCCCCTGAGGAGCAATGGGAAAGGTGTAAAAAGGGTGGACGGGCTCTTTCAGCTGAGAGCTCTTAGAAATGTCTCGTGTTTTGGAGGTTTTAATGAAAAGAACACATTCCTTCTCTGCCCTTTCTGGCTCCTGGCTTGCTCTTTGTGTCTGTGCTCCCTGTAAATCTGGCCTGTGTCCTGCAGACCATCCTCAACCCTGCGGAAAGCAGATTTGTCTGGGAGAGCTGACTGGATCAGCACGGGCACAAAAACCACGGGGATTCACCCCGACACGAACGCCTGGGCTCCACGGCCCCATCTGGTATTTTTATTTCTCTCCTCAACCTCCAGCAGCATCACGGGGATGAGGAGGGAGGGCAGCACAGACCATCCCAGACACATGAGATGGCCGGAGAGGTTTCAAGGAAGATCTGCAGCCAGAATTGTGGCTCCGGCCACCCCAGGGCTGTCCCCAGGGCTGTGTCCCTGCCGGTGCCTTCATCCTCAGCATGGCGGGGCGCTTTCCCTTTGGCCAAGCGACAGGGTAATTAATTTCGGGGCCATTGTGCTGCGGTGGCAGGAGCTGATTTATAGCCCAGGGAACAGCTTCTGGTTCAAAGTGCACATCCGTTGTGTTAATGCTCCCTGATCTTTACCCCCGTGAGGAAATGGCAGAGAATGAGGCGATTATTGCCACCAGACTGGGCTCCCGGTATTACCATGAGAAAGCACGGAGGGTGGGTTGTGCATACAGAGCAGCTTCTCATCCCCGCATCCCGAGCCCTCTGCCTTCCCCGAGGATGGAACTGCTGAGGGACGGTTGCTCACAGGCCCAGCTGCTGCTTGGCCCCCTTTTGCTGTTGTTTTTTGGGGGGGTTTTCCCCTCCCCGTCCATTTTTGTCTACTAATTGTGCTGCTAAAAGGCACTTTAGAAAAGGTGTATGGAAGGACGGCTCAAGGGAGGAAATCCTGGTGACTGCCTGGCTCCTCTGGGATCAGGAGTTCCCAAATTCTCCCTTTTCCCAAAGAAAAGGCTTGGAGGGGCAGGTGGATGAGGGGTGGGTGTGTGGGGTGATGCCAATTCCTGGGCGTCTCCTCCCAGGAGCCACCCCAAGCCTCAGCTCCTCAATTCAGCAGCTTTTGGGAACTGCTTTTCCCCGTGCAGCCTGTGAGCTGGGCCAAGTCATTCCCCCGGCAGGAAAAACATCTCTTTTCACTTGGATTGGTTTCCTGCTGTTTCCCGGGAGTGATTTCATCCCTGAGGTCTGTGCTGTGGCCCTGGGAGCATCTCCCCATCTGCACCAAGCCTGTCTCACCTTCCCTGTCACCCAGGACCAATTCCAGCCCCACCAAACCTTTTGGGGGTTTGGCTTTTTCCCCCCACCCTGCTGAGGATGCAGCACTTTGGCTTTTTGCTAAGGGGTGCCTGGGCGGGGAGAAATGCTGCAATTCCCTCTCAGGAGCCTGCTGCAGGAATCTGGGCGAAGGATGATGATGTCAGGTCTGTAGGGAAGGTCTTTTTTTGGAAACACTCATCAACCCCTGTCTGAGATTTCCTTTGGGAAAGATTTGTGGCTGCACCGGGGTGATTCAAGGTAATTTACCCCAGGGATCAGCTCGGATCCTGGGTTGCTTCAGCTGGGCTTGGCTCAAACACAAAATATATGGAGCAGGAGGGCTCTGCACGCTGCTGGGGTTTTTTAGGTGTTATTCTAATACTAATAATTAATACAGTGATGTGTATAATCCTGTGCACGGAGAGTTGAAGCGTTCCCTAAAGCTTCTTTGCATCATAAAACTCCTAATCAAATACAGAATAGATCCCTGCCCTCTCCATAGCTTTAATCCTACTTCTCTTCCAGAACTAAACAGCTTTAAATTCCTCAGTCCCATGTGTATTCAGCTGCAGAGGCAAAAACTTTGCCATTTTTAAATCCTCCCTTAGCGCCAGACCCAAATCTCTGCAAACACAGACTCCGTAATCCTCACTAATTTATCAAAGGTGCTCCTGAATGTTAATTTTCCTGTGCCGTGCTCTGGATCAGAATTACAATTGATTGACTATAAAATGATAATTATACACTGGGAGCTTTGCATTGTGTAAACACCTTAAATTGATTCTCCTGCCCTGCCAGTGGGGAAATTCTTTCCATCACGTGCTGACTCTGAGATCGAAATGATTCTGCCTTTTACAAACTTTCCTACCATGTATGGATTTTCTGGTTTAAAGCAGGCAGGAGCGTGCCTTCCCCTCCCTGCTGGGCTGCTGCTGGAGTGGCTGAGTCTCCCTGGAAACAGCTCGAGGAAAGGGAGATTTTTCCAAGGGCTGGGGGTGCAAAATAAGGTCCCTGTGAGGACCCCAGGGGTGACAGGTAAAACAGGGCAGAAATGGGGTAAGATGGTTCAGGTGGAAGGGACCTACAGCAACCCTCTGCAGTATTGCACGTCCCTTTGGAGGTCCTGGCTCATCCAGGGATGCCTTCCCCAGGAATTCCCTGCTTTTCCTCCAGACTCCCATTTCCTGTGGACACAGGGCTACCCTGCACTGAATTAGCAATTTCCGCTGCAGAGAGAGGCTCTCAGCTTCAGACATTTTGGGAAAGGTTTGTTTCACATTAATATCCTGGCCATAAAAAGAGTCCCACAACCACAGCGGCGAGGGGGAAAAGCCACTCTCCGTTTTCTTGACACATCTGCATTCTCAGTCTCCCCGCAGTCTGTTTTTTGACTTTGGCATTAGTTCCCGTTTCCCATATTTCAGGGAGGGCTCTGTGAAAGGCATCAGGAGGCATCCCCAGACAGCCAAACCATCTGGAAAAGCCCGGAACCTGGAGGGAGCTGTCTTGAAAACAAACTTCCCTTCCCACCCTCCCGAGTGCTGTCCCGGCCCTGCCGAAGGGAACAGCCAGAGGAGCTGCTGGGCCGCTCCGCAGCCCCTCCACCCTGCCCCGAGGGGAGCAGAGACTTTTCTCTTCTCTCCTTCCTCTAATCGGATGTTGATGGAGGGGCCACGCTGCTAAATCAATCTTGCAACAGCATAATTCATTTAATGCGTGTGTTCCACAGCCTTCACTGCCTGCCCAGTGAGGCAGGAGGGTGCTGGGGCGTGGGGGGACCCTGGGTGGCACCAGGGGCAGGACTGGTGCAGAGTTAATGCCCCAAACCCCCGGCGTGACCCCAGTGCTGGGCAAATTAAAGCCAGGGCAGGGTCCCTGTTCCTCTCCTGTTTGCTCAGCCCCCCAGGCCGGTGCCCATCGCTCTCTGTCAGTGGTGGGAGCCGGGGGGATGGAGGATGAGCCTCGGGGGTGGATGTTGTTGCTCCAAAGCCCCTGGTGTGCTCAGGGGAGGACACCACCACATCCTGCTCCTTCCCGGGAAGTGCAGTGCCTGAGGTCCAGGAACACAGGAGCAGAGGGACAGAAAATGAAGAAAGGAAGATAGAGAGGTAATTAAATCTGGTTTATCTGCTGTCCCCAGGGGTTTGCACTCGCCTTGGCATCAGGGGATTCCTCGTGGTTTGCACAGCCTGGAAGGCAGGACCGCATGGTAAAGGACCTCCAGATTTCTTCAAGATGAAGTGGGTCTTTTTTTAACCACTGCGCTGGTGGTCTCTGACCTTTCTGTCGGTGGGTAACCCTTGGGGAGGCTCAGAAATAAAAGCCAAACTTCCTGGGCACGGGAGGCTGCTGGGGCAGGCAGGGCCATCCCAGGGAGCAGCAGCCCAGTGCTGGAGCAGCAGCTCCTGGAAATGCTCAGACTGGCTTTCCCCTAAGTGCAATCCCTTATGCTTCTGAATTTTTAGAAATTTCTTCTTCAGTTGTTCCCTTAAGTATTTATTGGATATCTTCCTCTTTTTTTTTCCTTTTCTTTTTTTTTTTCCCCCCCAAAGCTTCTTCATCCAAATTCTTTGCTCTGTTATTCCCCCGAGGATCATGTTTGCATTTGGCAGGGAGGGAGCTGGCTTGGTTAAACACAGACCTCGGTGAAGCGAAGCCAGAGGGATTTCAGAGCTCTCTCTACCTCTCTCTGCTGCTCAAAAATCCTCTTCCTTTCTGTCTCGCCCATGCAGGAGAGCCGGTGCGCACAAATCCTGGCGCCCTGCTGGCTGCCAATGGCTCTGCTCCCGGCGTTTTCCTTGCAGGAGTCAGGCAAGGGCTGCAGGGCTCTGCTTTGGTCTTCACTGAGGGTGCAAACAGCCCCACACATCTGCTCAGCCGTGGGGCTTGGGACAGGCAGATCGCTCCCATTTAGTGGTTTTGTTAGCTGGAGGAAGGATGTTACTTTTTAGCAGGGATGGTTTTGTCTGCATCGCTTTGGAGCTCCTGATCCTTGCCTGTCCCGTCCCCTGCTGTCCCTGTGACTGCTGCAAAAGCTCCTTGAGCAGCTCTGGGGAGAGCAGGGAACAAACCAGCCCTGGTTCCTCAGAGATGCTGAGAGGAGCATCGTGGGCAGCCCGGAGATTAGAGGAGGAATGTGAACAATTTAGGATGAGCTGGCAGCAGCGCGGTGGTGGCTGGCACTGCCAGGGCTCCCTCTGCCAGCTGGGATCCTCAGGGCCTGTGCTGGCAGAGCTCTGAGCAGGGCGTGGGGCACCAAGGGGCTCATCCCCTCTCTCCTTCTCAAGGATTTCAGGGGTGCTCCAGGCTGCAGGTCTTTGTGAGACTCCATAAAACCCCATAAACTCCCTTGGCCCCCTCGGGTTAATGAGGGAAGCTGTGCTCGTGCTTCACTAACTGTGTGGCCAGACTCTCCTGCAGAATCTCCCTTTCCCTTCTCCGCTTCCCCTCTGGGGGGACGCTGAGCCCCTCTAATCACACCGTACCCAGCAATAATCCGATCTGTGTCACAAACTACATTGCCTTTATCCCCGTGATCCCAGTTCCTGCCTTCCCTTGGGTGGGCGGGCGTGGTTGGAGCAGCAGCTCCTGCCAGGGCTGAGGGGCTGCTTCTCTTTGGGTTGTGGTGGGTGTCCCAAAGTTGAGGGCTCCTGTGCCCCTCAGGGATGGGCCCTGGGCACCCCAGCGCTGCGTCAAGGGACCCATTCCACCCCTGAGCTGCATTTAAATTCAACTCCATTAAGGCAAAGCCACTGATGAAGAAACTTCTCTGGGGTTTCCCAAAGAACCTGTGGCTGCCCCATCCATCCCTGGCAGTGCTCTGGCCTGGCATTTTTTTTCCCCAAATCAACGTGCTCTCAACCACCCTCACGGCTGCAGTCAAAACAGAGCGATTTACGTCCACAGTCCTTTTATTGTCACCGGGAATTTCAACACGTGGCAGGTCTGCTTTTCCTTTCACCTCCTTCCCGTGACTCATTTGGAGCGCATCTGGTGTCCCTGTTGCAGGCTAATGATTCATGAGGACAGTAGCCCAGGGGGAGCAGGGGGAGAGGAGCGGGATTGGCGGTGCCGGGGGAGGCTGGCGGGTGAGTCACGGCAAACCGCGGGGCGGGATGCGGCACGCCGGGAGCTCCGGCCTCCCGGGGAAAAACCCGGGGTGACGGGAAGGGGGAAAGGAGGCTCAGCCTGTCCCAGCAGCCTTGGCAGCCCCAGGGAGACGTGTGGGGAGTGTTGGAATGAGCCCTGGAGGCTGAAAATTACAGCCTTTCTGTGCTAAAAGGCGCTGACCCTCCAGTAAGCACCACGTTTGACTTGAAGCCGCGGAACAGGCTCCCAAAATTGAGTGATGGCACTGGGGCTGTGGAGTTCAAATAGGATTGTGTGATCTCGCAGGGTGAAAAACTGAGATTTAAGATTTTAGCATATAGTGATATAGATGGGGCAAGATGGAGGATTTTGGGTGTTGTCTGAGTCCTTCTTTTTCACCTTCTTCTTCTTGGTTTTGGTGAATTTTTTTTTTCTAATTGGGTGAAAAAGGTCCCCATTGCGGGCCTTGGGTGGTCATTATTGGGTCAAAAATATAAATAATATAGGTGTCATATCGTTATTGGATACTTTATGCTTTAAAAGACCTTGGCAAGAGTCAGAGGCATCCATTTTACCTCCATTTTCTAACTTGCTAGTTAGAGCTCATAGCTCATGAGTCTGTACCATAGACGAGAATTAATAAACACTGAGTCCCAACACAAAACTGTGACTCCCACGTATTAATCCTGGCTCTGACACAAAGAAGATATGAAAATAACAGGGGAGCTCCAGCCTTTGCTCCTTCCCGAGCCAGTTATTCAACAGAGTAACATCTGGAGACACACCTGGTGTGGTGTCAAGGAGGGTTTTCATCACCTTTTGGGGCAGGTCTTGGGTTTCCATCCCTACGTGCTGCTTAATCCCACTGTGGGTGCTGTCATGTTGTTCCCACGGCTGCAGGGAATCCTTTGCCCTTCCAAGGTTTGGGCACAACTGGGACTTTCAGGGATCAGTTTTGGTGACCTGGCCATGCCAGCAGTGCCCGGGTCCCGCCGCAGTCCTGTGCCAGCAGCAGGCAGGTGCTGTATGGTTCTGGTGTGGGTGTTGCCAGGGCTGCTCAGGGATCCTTCACCACCCGAGCCATGCAGCAAATTAAGCACAAAAATAGATTTTTTTCTGCTCATTTATCCTGACCAAAACATTAAAGTAACAGAGTGCAGGGGGATGTCCAGCAGCACAGAGCTGGAGGCACAGCACTGAGGAGACGGTGACATGACACGGCCAGCCCCAAATCACAGGCACCCAACACCCCAGCAGGGGACAGCCCAGAGAGTGGGTACAAAATGCTTTGGTGCCATGAGGCACTTCTGAACCTATTGTCTAATTCCCCCAAACCTTCCCATTCCCAGCCTGGGTGTGAGAGAACCAGGAGGACTCCAGCACCCCTGGGAGTGGGGACAGACCCACAGCAGAGCAAGAACAACAACAGCAGACCCCCGACTCCAGCTGTCTGCCACAACCCGGCTGCGCACAGGCAGGTAACTCCCACCTTGCAGCAGTGAGTGAGGAGCTGAGCAATGTCGTAAGCCTTTTGGGCTCAGGGTGGTTGTGGTGGGGCTGAGTTTGGCCCAGAGATTTCTGTTCAGCTGCACTGAGTTCCCGGCCATCTGGCTCGGCGCGCTGCAATCCGCAGCTTCTCCAAGCCCATATGGGAGGCAATGGTTTTTTTTTCGCTGTGTATGTTATGTTCCCCAGAACGTATGGCCCATACATTTAAAATATTTGAGCACTGCCTCCTGCACTAGCAGATAATCTGGAGCTGTGACACCAGAGATTTCTTCGGAGGAGGATTTATTTCCCCCGGTGTTTTAGGCAGCTTTGAAACGTGATCCTGGGAAGGGAGTGTTTGGCTTGGTGCCCAGTGCCCAAGCTGGGCAGCAGAGGGGCCAGCAGTGTGGGCACTGCCTGTGCCTGCTCTCCAATGCTCTAATCATAATTCTGTTCTTTTTATACCCTTTGTCCATTTGCAATGGTCTGGGGACCTCGATTCCTGCCTGTTTGCAACATGCCTGCCCCTGGGTTAAACAGGGAGGTAGCACCGGGCCTGGGAAAGGGTGTCTGAGCCCGGGGTCAGGCAGATCCTGGGCTAAGGGGGCTCCTTCTCCATCCAACAAACAAGGCACAGCTTTTCTGCACTCTGCAGCTCCATATCCCTGTGCCATGGAACCAAACTGTTCCCCCCAGGGACAGGCGTTGCCAGGGCTTGGTGCTTGAGGCAGGGTCAGGGTGTTTTATCCATCTGTTTTGCAGCTCATGTGGCAGAACACTGTGAGCATCATTCTCTGGAAGGCAATAGCTCCAGACAGGGCCCTGATAAAGACCAAGCTTTTAAAAATATGTTCATGGCATGGTTTTATACCCAAAATACATGGTGGTGCACTATGCAGCTTAAGTGTAAGTGAACAATATTGTATTACTTTGAATATATGGACGGCTCAGCTCATGAAATGTATAACTCATCCAGTGTATGGAAAACCAATACATCTTCCATATGGGCAACAAATCAGAGATGATTATCCCTGGGGAAAAAAATGGCCATGCTGTATTGAGCATTTTGACTTGGAGTAGACACAAGTTTTCATTCCTGCTTCATGACTAAATTTCCTAAGCTGAACAGTCAAACGAAATGATCTCATTCCCTCTGTGTGCCATGGCACAGCCTTGCTGTGAGCTGTGTGCTGGAGCTGGAGCAGGCTGGGCTCCAGCTGGAGGGGTCAGTGGGAGCGTTGCCATCAGCCCCCCGGGCCGTGTTTGCTCAAGGGCGGCTCGGTGCTGCCTTTGGGGCACCTCTCACCACCCCGGGGGCTGCCAGGGTGAGCCAGTTCCCACAGTTTGATGATGGGGAGAGCTGAACTCCCACAAAACTGCCATTCCCTGAACAATGGGAGGTGCTGCAGGGTGCTGGCCGTGCCCCACTGACCGCTCCGAGGGCTGCGGCTGCTCGGACGCCGCCCCCCAGCCTGGGACCCGCGTGTAAATATGTCAAGCCCAGGAGATGATCTTGTTATGGGAAGATTATGCTAATGAAATGTTTCCTGAGATCAAACTCATTTTGTGTTCAAAAGCATTAAAATAAATGGCTTCTAATTGAATCTTATAAACGGTCCCCTCCTGATAATGAGCCGCTATTAATTATAATTGAAGGAAGGCAGAACACAAACACAGCGGCAGCGTGGGGGGAGGTGATGGCACGCTGGGGGCAGCTCTGTGCTGGGAGGGGTCCTGACCTTCCCCTCCATCCTTCCCACACTGCTGGGACCGTGGGCCCTGGGGTGATGCACGGGGACTTGGCCAGGGACATCTCCATCTGCCCGGGGAACATCCCAGGGAAACCTTTTTGGGCCTTTGAAAAGAGGGAGAGCAAATGTGTGCACTGAGCTGTATGAGCCATCCTGCAGCCTTTAAAATCTCAGTCCTTTATTGCCACTATTATTGTTATTATCCTTTATTCCTTTCCAAAGGCCCAGGTCCCTGCCAGGCACAGCGTGTGCTGTCCAGCCAGGGTGACCTCATCTGCTTCGAAGCACAAAATGGGCATCTGAGCTCAAGCAAAGAAAATTTACAGGAATTCATCTGTCAACAGGGACGTTTCCATTTAATAAGTGCTCAGTTTGAGATCACATTAGCCCTTCAATTATTTATACGCTGAAATTGTACAACTTCTCCGCTCAGGTCTAAAAAAAGAAGCAAATGTCTTTTGCTTTCCTTCAAAGGGATCTTGTCAGCTGAAACTTAGCAGGAACAGGGCAGGCACCCCTGCGGGGTGCTGGGGGGTGACAGCCTCACGACAGCAGGGTTCGGGTGCTGTGAATTTGGGCTGAGCAGAAAACCCCACCGAGGATGCTCAGCCTGCCTTTGTCTGCTCCTTGCACCCGGTGCCTGTGAGTGCGGGCTGGGCTGCTCTGGGGAGGGTGGGAAACAGGCCCTGGGGCATCCTTGGCACCTTCCTCCTTGTTTTTCCCACTTTGTTGTCTATTTAAAGCGCTGTTCCCTCTGGCATGCCTCCTCCCACGCGGTTGTCCGGCACAGGGATGGAGGGTGGGCGGCACAATCCGGGCTGGGATTGGCTCTGCCCGCCGGGCTAATGCCCCGGCACATCGCTCCGGAGTCACTAATGGCCTCTGCTTTTATGTCTCGTCTGCTCGAAGGGATTAAAAGGGAATAATTAAATAGCCAGCAATACAGTCATCGATAAAATCGCGCCGGTAATGATGGGAGGGGGAAAAAAGCACCGAAAGGAGAAGGCGAAGCAGTGCTGGGTTGCGCGCAGCGAGGGAGGGCTCCACAGCCTCTGGTTTTTTGGCAGAAATCATTAATCCGGGGCAGGCTGTGCCCGAGGAGCTGCTCGTCCCCCGGGCACTCCGGGTGTCCGTGCGTTTGGAAATGCTGCCGGGAGAAACCAATGAGGGCGACTCAGATTTCCCAGGCGGAGCAAGCCCGGCTGTCAGACTGCGCGAACGCCGCGGTTAAAAATGCGCTCATCGTGTGTAGCCAAGGGGAAAGGGAGGAAAATCCCCCGGGAACGGGGGATCGCTGCCTCCCCCGCCTTGCCCAGCCTGTTGCGGGCAGCATCGTGTCCCCGGCGTCCCGCAGGCTGCGCAGAGCCCAAACCCATCCCCATTTCAGCAGCGAGGGCTGCAGACAAGCCCCCCTCTCCACGGTGGGGTTAATCCAGCACGGGGGATGCTCGCCCCGTTATCCCGTGGGATGAGCAGGGGCTGCCCGAGGTCCCGGGGGACCGGGGAGCGGTGGATGCTGCGATTTCGGAAGTGAATTTTGAATCCGAATTGATTTTTCGGGATTTGAGTTTCTCCCCGTCCCAGCACCGGTTCAAACCCGCTGCGAGCTTCTCCCCTGGAAGCCTGTTGCACAAAACAGAAGAAACTCCGTGAACCCAGGGGTACTTTCTGGGTACTTTCCTGTTCCACACAACAGCCCGTGTTTGTTTTCCCGGCAGTGGGAGGGAACGGTGCGTCGTCACTGTCCCCGGGTTTGGGGTGAAACGCGGATTTCGGGGGCACAGGGACGGGGGAAGCTGCTGAGGCAACTCACGCCTTTGTGTCTGGTGTTCGTAGGGATTTCCCCGCTGTTTTACAGCTGGGAAAGGCAGCACTAATGTGCTAATTAGATTTAACACCCGAGCTAGAAACGCGGCAAATTAGCCAAAACATGGCAGCGTTAACCCCACGGTGGGACAGGGATTGTGCATCCTTCCCCGGAGTGAGGCGGGAGGGATGAAGGCGGGCAGGGAGCACCGGCACACATCGCCGCCGGGAAAATCCCGAGGAGTCGTGGCGCACGTTCAGCCTGTCGCCCCACTTTTGACACCTCCTAATGCTAATCCCCCTGTAAAGAATGAAGCTCTTCTCCATCCTGAATCCCTTTCAAGGTGGGGAGAGGAGGGCAGGAGCTTGTGCTTGTCGCACGGATCCACATCATGGATATTCCACGGGGGAAAAAAAAATAAAAATCACTGCTGAGATTCCTACCCAGCTCCCGGGTGGAAAACCTGGAGACCCCACCCCAGCAGCACAAACAGGAGACAGGGGAGGAGTTGTTGTTTTTTTTTTAAGCAGCGCATAAAATCCCGCCGTGCACTGAATCAGCTGCTCGTTTCAACAAGATGTGGCAGGGACGGTAATTGTATGTTGAGTGCTCTCTGGTTGATTAAGAACATATTTATTGAAGTTTATCTACTGTAATATGTATAAGTCTCTTATTAGATAATTGCTAAACCTCAAACACCTGTTTAACAGATCATATATATACCCCATTACATAGCTGTTAAACCACACTGGTTTTAATTCATCAAACGCCAATGTGAAATCCAGTCTAAATTAAATTAAATTCATTTTGAGGCACTTTAAAGGAGACATTCCCCACGTCCTTTCTACGAAGGGGATAAGAGCACCATATTTCCTGACAGCATTGATGTTTCAGGACAGCTGTGTTATCCAAATTCCCTTTTTTTTTTGGGCAACAACTCAATGGAGATGTGCTAATAATGCCCTCAAGTCTTTTCATTTAAAAAACAGAATTAAAAAACCTTGATTTTAAAGGCAGGGATGCCATCACTGCTGCTGTCTGCAGAAGGGGAAGGGTGATGGGGCTGTGGGCAGGCCCTGTGAGGATGGGGTTCGCTAAGCCCAGCGCTAAATTGAGATGTTTTGCTTGGCCCCGTCGGCTGTTTGCTCCAAATCAGCAAATTCCCATTTCAGCCATTTGCTGCCGATTCACATCCCTGTGAGGGCACCAGCCCTGGGCTGCTGCCAGAGCCCGCTGTCCATCCCACCTGGAGGATTCTCCCTGAGCTTTTATTCAGTGGTTTAGAGCCCGGAATTCCTCTGCCCAGCCCAGCTCTCCTGGCAGCCGGGCAGGGCAGCAGCCCCGGGAGCCCCGTCAGACGGGGTGAATCCTTCTCCCCGCGGTGCTGTGCAGCCAGAGGTCTTTGCTCAGGCAGAGATGATCCTTTGTTTTCTTCTCTCTTTATTTAATTGTCCCGCGGGGGGATCGCGGAGTGCCCTTCATTTTGTGATGCAGAGCTGGTGTTGACACGCCGCTTTATTAGATGAGTAAGGGTAAAGCCTTGGAGACGCTATTTAAATAAGGCAGAAATCTCACTGCCGGGATAGGAATGAACAAATACGCACTGGGCTCCGCTAACCCGTTTATTTCCATCCCAGTCCTGTGGAAAAATTCTGCCAATGTGGTTATTTGTGTATCCCTGCAGCAAACTGAGGGCTGAGGAGCTGCAAAGCCTCCATCCTGCTGTGAACACATCCCTGCACAGACACAGGGGCTCCATCTCCATCTTTGGGGCATTTCATGGCAAGACCTTGAGGGATATTTATGATCAGCATCAGGCTGCAGCCTCATGACCTGGGTGGGTGGTGCTTCACCTGCTCTTCCTTTTTTATTTTTGGATCAGGCAGCTCCTCATGTGGTTCCCAAGGGCAGGGACAGCGGTGCTGCCTCGGGGGCTGCAGCAGGGCTGGGTGTGGGTGCAGGAAAAGGGGCTGGAGGTTGGGAAACCCCTGCCCAGTGTCAGCATTACTGCATTTGTGATCACAGCTCTCCCCTGGGGTTCCTACCCTCAATCCTTCCTCCCCAGCCAGCCCCACGGGCAGCCAGAGGCCAGACTGGTACCCGGCCCTGCTGCAGCCCCTGTGCAGCCATCCAAGGCTTTGGATCCTTTATCAAGTGTTTCAGCTCCCAAGCCAACATAAATCACACTGTTGGCAGGCTCTGCCTTTCTGTCTCTACTGTTATTTTCTGTTCGTGATAAAACAATGTGGAAAGGAAGCACGCAGGCCAAGGGGAGGGGGAGCAGAAACAAGATCCCTTATCTCATGCATGCCGGAGCCGCTCGAATGTTTCTGTATCAGCAATTATTTTGCCTGGCTTTGGGTTTCCACAAAGCTCTGGAGTCTTACAAACGCAGTCTGAGATCACCTTGGCAAAGCACAGGCCCGAATTCTTCCCTCCTGCCCGACTCTCTCAGTAGCCCTTGGAGGAGACCCGTGGAACGCCTCACGTGCACAACAACGCTGAGGAAAGGAGCTGGGAGAGAGGATGTGCTGGGACCTGGGGAGATGCTGAGCGTCTCCAGCTCTGCCCCAGAGCTCCTAACACCGGCTGGAGCCGTCAAAAACTGGGTAGGATCAGGCACCTCGAGGTTCCTGACTGCTGGGGATGGAGTGTGTTCCATGCCAACAGCTGGAAATGCCCAAAATGTGAGGGCACTGCTCTGTGTGGATGCTTGCAAAGTGAATAAACCATTATTGGGATGGTTTTGGTGCACGACCCATGGCTGGTGGCCCAGTTTAGAGCATGAGCTCATAAATTCCTTGTTAAGTAGAAAGAAAAGGGAAAAAAAAATTACTTCACTATTAATGGGAAAGGAATAGTATCTCTTAATCTATGTCTAAAAACACCTTGAGAGTTGTAGGTATTTGCTACAGTCCAGCTAAAGCAATATCCAGTGCTGAGAGAAGCAAGATCCCCAAGCTCTGCTCCAGCTCTCGTGTTGATTTTGATATTTTTAATATTGCATCCAGACAACGGAGCCTGTCAACCACCAGGCGAAGTGTTCATTTAACTAAGCCAATTTAAAATGTGTAGCAATTATGAAGAGATGGGCTCAGATGAGTCAATTTGTCTCAAGTGTTTTCTAGCTGAACTTAATAATATTGGAGATGCGAGAAAAATTGGAAAAAAATTCACCCTCTGTGTTCAATTCTTTTGAGAAGTCGAAATACCTAATTCACTCTGGCAAATGATAAATGTTCCTCCCCTCTTCTAATTACATCTTGCCTTAGTCACAGCGGTCTCTAGTAAATCTCCTTTTGAGACTACACACATCACATACCGTCCTGGGTGGGAAAAAAAAAACCCAAAACCTGAAAAAAGGGAAGAAAGGAAAAGTTCTTGATTAGATTTTTTTTTTTTAGAGCAATTCATTGTGCTCACAGGATCTGGAGCTGGCTTTTCACGTTGTTAACCCCCCCCCTTCGTTGGCACTACTCTTTCGTGTGTCACGTCCTAAAAAAACCCTGGAGTTTGGCTGGAAAAAGAGGAGTGGTGGCGTGTGGAAGCTGTTGGGTGGGTGTCCCTGTGGGGAGCTTTACAGGCACAGATGGGAGGGACAGCATGTGCAAACACATTGATTTTTGTGTTGGTGGTGGTTTAACTGCTGGGACAAATAAGCGTTTCCACACCCAAGGAGATGCACTTTGCTCACCAGCCTTGGTTCACTCCAGGTGCTGTTGTCCTCTCTTGTTTGAAACAGTGGCTGGTTCAAGACACACAATTAAATTTCGACACCGTTTTCCCAATTAACAGGAAATTAAAATTATTCGGCCAATAAATATTCCGGTGTAAGAGGCATTTTTTGTCCCCTCTTGTGCTGCCAGGAGGGAACCTGAAGCCCTGATGGCCAAACCCTCCTGTCCCCAGGACCTGCATGTCTGCCTGAAAAAACTCTCCCATTTGCATTGATTTCAAATTGCTTTGGGCTAAAATGTCCTTTATCGATGTCATTTATCTTCCTAATCTCTTGCTTGCCCGGAGATAGTCTCCATTATCCCGTGGCTGCAAAATTTCCCAGCTAACACGCTGGTTTTAAAACGTTTGAGTGGTTTCATTGCCTTGAGTGGGTGGGAGGTGGGTTTGCCACAAGGGCAGATGAACCTGCAGGGAAAATAAACCCGTAAGATGGATTTATTTGAGTTTCCCATCCAAAGCCAGACCTGAGGCTGACTGGTGGAGCACCCAAAGGGAGTCTGGGGAGGAGTGGGGGGATCCCCTCCATGGGGATTCCAACCACGTGCTTTTGGTCTGATTTTTTTTTGACCGTGGCTGCAAACATGAGCCAATATTTCATCTCGAGGGTGTTGCCTGGAATGGCAAAAATTAACTGGAAGCTGGGATTTCCAGCTGGATTCGACAGCAGGTTTTTGGGGAATGGTTCCAATGGGTGTCCATGAAGCCAGTTGGTGCTGGGAACAGGAGAGGAATGCCATACTGACCTGGGAAAGTTTGTCAGGTGTCTGGTTGGATTTTCTGGAGTGGAAAATGCCCCCAGCACTCCGTGTGTTCCCTGCCCTCACTGCAGGGCACTTCTGTTTGTACCCAAGGGTGGCAGCTTGGGCACGTCAGAGGAGCTGCCAGCCCCGAGACAGCTCTTTTTGCTTTTGGAGTAGTCTGGGAAAATAGGAAACAGGGACATAATGAGTCCAAAAGGCTTGTCTTGGTGGGAGGGTGTGAACAGCTTTAAACCTCCTAACAGGGTCTGGTTTGGAGATGCTGATGGATGCTCAGTTCTGAACTGCTGCCCATCGTCTTCCAACTCCCTTCCTTCTGTCTCTGGAGTTTGTAACAGCCAGGGTTCCTCCAGGAGGGAGAAAAGAGGGAGAGCAGCCCTTTGGTGGAGGTTTGGCATGCCATGCCTGTCCCCAGGTCATTCCTGTCCCCAGGCCATTCCTGTCCCCAGGCCATTCCTGTCCCCAGGCGTGCAGGGNGGCCATTCCTGTCCCCGGCCGTGCAGGGTGAGCCACAGCCACACGTGGAAATGAGCCCAGTGTTTCCCAACCCACCCGGCTCAGATCTGGGGGCGGAGATAGAAAAGAGGTTTGGAAATCTGCTTACAAGTCTGGCTCGTTAATACCCTGCCCAAAGCTTTTATCAAATAATTGGCTTTTGTGTTGCACTTCCCAGTCAGCAATAAATAAATAAAGATGGAGATAAAGGGAGTGTTACACTTCGGGCTGTGCTTTTGGAAATGGCTCCTGTGACTCTGCCTGAGGCCACTTCCCCGGGCCCCTGGGTGATAAGAGGCACAGGGATCTGAGTGATTCCTTCTGGATTTGGCAGACCTAAGGGAGCCCTGCCTGCCTTGATGTGACGAGGGTTTGGTCCAGATGATGTGGGGTGTGCAGTGGTCTGGCCAGGAGGGATGCACAGCGTGCTGGTGGCAGTGGCTGCATCTTCCCTGCATCCCTGAGGGTGGATTGAGTTTGGTCCCCACAAAAGTGGGGAAATGCAGACCATGGGGCAGCTCTGCTCGACAGGAGAGATGAGACATCCCAGCTGTGTGAGCTCAAGTGGGGCTGGTCACAGCTCCCCAGCCTCCCTGCCCTCAGGACATCCCCTCTGCCACTGCCCCTCACCACCCCCCTGCAGGGGACTGAGCTGGGACTGTCACTGTGCCCAGGCTGCCCTTGCTGTTTGGACTGTTTATCTTGTTTGGGCTAATTATGCCAAGAAAGTCATTATAATTTTATGCTCTTTGGATTAACGTTTTTTTGCCCAGGGCCCCATAATTAGTCTACGGTTTGTAGCTTAATGATGCTGAGCACAGTCAAGGCGAACTTTCTAACTGTAAATCAGGGATGTGGGCACTGACAGGGCACAGGATCTTCCCGAGAAATGAGCCTTTATCTCCCTGGTTATCAGCTGAGCACTCTGCTGCCCAGCCCCCCTGAGCTCACACTCCATCCTGATGGCACCAGGAATTGTGAGGAATTGTGAGGAGCCCCAGCCCTGCTCTGAGCCTCTCCCAGGGTGTCTCCTGCTTTGTGGGGATCCCCTGGGGGGTTACACGAGGGGGTTCTCCGCCCTCCACCCCTTCAGCTCCGTGCTGCTGCACAGCCCTCCTGCTTAGGGGGCACGGAGCATCCCTCAGCTGCCCAGGGATCCACTGCATCCCTGGAATTCTGCCCGGCTCTCTGAGGGGCAGGCAATTTGGATAACGATAATCTCTCCTTTAGCTCCAGCTGTTAGAAGCATCTTTTCTTTCTTGATATACAGTGGCCAGGGGGGTCCGTGCTGAAGCAGAGTGATTTGGCCTGTGGGGCTGGGATTGGAGGTGGTGGAGTCCAGGTTGGGAAGGGCTGAGGCACCTCCACCCTTACCATGGCCTTCACTGATATTTTAAAGAATATTGATATTCTTGATATTTTAAATAAACTCATCATCCAAGGCGCTGAACTCCTAAAAACCTGCATGTCCACCCTCCAAGGCCTTCTTGCTGAGGGGTATCGATGGGACCAGAGACCCCAACTCATCCCTGGTGTCCACTGTCATCCTCCTGGTGTTTTATTTATTGCTCCTTGGGCTGGGGATGAGCTCAGAGCCACAGGAGCTGCTGAGCAGGCAGGCTCCAGTCAGCTTGCCTTGACAGATTGTTTGGGTCAAATCAGAAGCTCCCGGGAGAGTTTTGCAATTTCTTTTCCACTGGAAAATGTCATTAATTCATTGCCAAATTGTTAACAGAATCAGGGGGCTCTGGTTTTAACCGGAGGATGCTCTCCTGATAAATGTCACGGCTTTCCTGGAGCACAAACCCAGGGAAGGGTAAAGAGCCAAAGCCCAGTGCTCGCAGCATTGGGTGTCTCATCACTCATGTTCAGTTTCCACAGAGAAATCTTTCCTTGGAGCCCAAGGCAGGCTGGGAGCAGCCCTGCAGGGACTCCTGTGCGGGAAATGTCACTGCCCTGGGGCAGGTGATGCTCCTGAAACCCCACTGTGCTCACAGCAATATTCACTGAGGTGTAAAAAGCACTTTGCACCTCAAGCCCCTCCACTCTGTGTGGCACCGAAGCTGCACAATGGTCAAAAATCAGTCGTGTTGTAAAATTCCTCCTTTAGATAACAGTTTAAGGGAAATACGAAGTTCAATCAAATGTTATGCTTATGCATTTTTCTTGCTTGCTCTTAGTAATTTGATAGTACAAATTTACCAGTTTATCAACAAAGCAAATGTCTAAGTAGCTTCAGCCAATACACCAAGTTTAGAGAGCATCTGTCCGTCCAGTAGAACTCCAACAAAGACACTTTCCCCTCGCTGGAATGGCCCTGGGAATGGCTGGGGCGGTGGGGACGCTGCTTTTCCCTGGGACAGGTGAGCTGCCCTGAGTGGATGGGGAGTCTGAAGGCTTTAGCAGGAGAATAAACCGCAGCGAGGTGCGTGTGAAGAGCAGCTATTGCATTTCTGTGCCGGGGTGATTAAATTTTCATGCCGTTTTCGCAAGGCTGTCTCAAAAAACAAAGCGTTCCATAAGGCAGGGAAGGGATGCAGGGAGAGGAGAGGAGTCTCCCTTCACTGCCGAGCCTTAACCTCGGGGCTTTCCCTTCCACCTGCCGGGGAACTTGGGCTTCCCAAGGCCTGAAGTTGGGCTGGGGTTAACCCGTGCTGGTGTCATCACGGTTGGGGCACCAGCACAGTTTGGAGCTGGGATGGAGAGTGAGCTCACCCAGAGTGGGCAGCCAGCCCGCACCAGTGGTGGGGAAGCATTTCACACCATGGATGTGGCACTTGACACTGTGATCTAGTTGAGGTCTTAGGGCTGGGTTGGACTCGATGATCTTGAAGGTCTCTTCCAACCTACACATTCTGTGATTCTGTGATTCTGTGATTCTGTGATTCTGTGATTCTGTGATTCTGTGATTCTGTGATCAAACAAGCTCTGCCTTTAAAAACTACAATTCCCACTAGCTGTTCTGCAGCCTGGGAGCTGGCAGGGCGCTGGTGAGGGAGACACTCCCAGCTTTTGGGCCTCGCAGTCCCATGCCCGGTGATTCCAAAAGGCACCACCAGCTCTCCCTGGCTGTAGCCCACAGCGACTGGAGCGTTTTTCTCCTCTGTGCTGAGCTCTGCTGTCTCTCGTTCCAGCGGTGACTGCATTTCAGGAAGCTAATGAAGTGCTGATTTTCCTTAATTGGCCTCTCGAATTTGCTGATGTCTCGTAAAGATCTCAGGTTAAAGAGAAAGCCGCTGCCTGTCATTATTGGTGCTATTTTCCATGGCCGGGGCAGGCAGGGAGGAAGGTTTGGGTGCATGAGCTGCATTTTCTGAGCTCGTTTGTGATTTACTGTCGCCGGATGCTCACCAGGACAGCAGAGTCCTTCAGCTGGCGAGACAAACATACAGGGTCAGACTGATTTGTGGAGGTGCCTTGGTTTTTAAGTGGGTTTCCTGTGGCTCAGCCTCCAGCACAGAGCCGGGCATCGCAGCCCTGATAAACCCTGACAAACCCGCGGGAGCAGCCGGGAGGTGAAAACCCAAGGCTGGCACATCGGGCTGCGGGGTGGGGAAGCTGTGGCCATCCACACACGGGCTGGAGCTGAGCTGTCAGGGCATGGAAAAGCTTGGAAGGGATGGAGCCCACCTGGAAACAGCCCAAACTCTTCAGGGCAGCAGTGAGCTCCCTCTGCCCTCAAGGGGAGATGTCCCAAGGCAGAGCCCAGGGAAAGGTGCCTGCATTTGAGGGTGATGATGCCTTGGGGAGCCTGGTCTGGAACAGAGACTGGACAGAGCTGGAGGATAAAGTAGATATTGATTAAAAGACCTTTAAGGGAACGCCTTGGGCAGGACAAGAGCCTGGCCAGGGCTGTACAAGGTGGACTCAAAATGGACCCAAAATGGTCACAAAATGGACAAACGGTCATGAGGTCTCACACTTTTATAGGTTTTGGTCCATTTGCATATTGGGGGTTAATTGTCCAATTGCAGCTTCAGGTTGTGAGGTCCCATCCTTCTTGTTTTCTCTCTTCAGCTCACCCTTGTTTGTGCTTTTGGGCCTGAAAACTTGTAACCATTGTCCTTGGCGTCCAGCAGGAAAAGGATTTGTTTTGTGTCCCTGCTCTGTGCTGAGCTGAGTGACACTGAACATCAGCTCAGAACTGCACCCCTGGGCAGCACAGAACCTGAAATACAGGAAAGCTAAAAGTTAAGGCATCAGTGACATTGGGTGTTTAAGGGTGGCATTGGGTATTTAAGGGCGACACTGGGTGTTTAAGGATGACACTGGGTGTTTAAGGGTGACACTGGGTGTTTAAAGGTGTCATTGGGTATTTAAGGGTGACACTGGGTGTTTAAAGGTGACATTCAGTGCGGGGACCCTCTGAGCTGCCAGCAGAGCGTTGTAGGAAGAGCCGCTCCCTGTTCACCAGAGGCGGCGGGACAAGGCGCTGTGGTGGCACATTCCCTGCCCTGCGGGACGTGCTCCGCAGTGTCACCGTGTCAGGGGACATGCGCTGCCACCAGCCCGCCCGGCAGCAGCAGCAAAGGCGTTTAGAGCCTTCCCCGAGCCGCCTTGTGCACATGGCTCGGGGAGGCCGAGCGGGGCAGCGGCCCTTCACTGCTGAGCCGAGTAATGCGAGGAGAAGGGCGCTCGGTGTCGCAGGGACAGTGACAGCGGCACTGCAGCATGACAGGGGGGCGGGGGAGACCCTGCCCTCCCTAACTGCTGTCCCTGGCCTGTCACCTTGCCCCAGGCTGTGTCAGCTGCCGCTTGTCTCCAGGGCACGTAGGGAACGGCGTGGGGTTTGGTCGGGGTAGGATGTCAGTGTGTGATTACCGCAGGAATTATTTCACAGGAGGGGTGAGGTCAGATCCCTAACCAACATCTTGGCACCGGCTTTGAAAGAGGTCTCTCTGCCTGGTGGCGCAGGGTTGGCTGGGGAAAAACATTCCGTTTAACCCGCACGGGGTGGGGAATGTGATCCTCCCCCAGCTCCGCTGGGTAACAGCATCTTTGGGGAGGGACGGCGGACAGGAGCGTCGCCTTCCAACCCTGAGCTCCACCAAAAAAAAGCGTTCATGCCACCACCACGGGGCGGCCCGGCTGGCCGGGGAAAGAAACCCGAGCCCCCAGTTTCATTCACAGTGACTGCCCATCCTGGGAAGTGAGCTTTGGGAGGAATCCGCTGCTGGTGTGAGCGTGGAGGAGCCCTGTGGGCAGCCAGGCAGCTGGAGCCCGGCCCAAGGCACAGCTGCGGGGAGTTGAGTTACTCGGCTTCCAAAATTACATTTTTCTGTGGTTCCCTCATTTGAATGAGGAATAATGTAGATATTGTGAGCAGAGCTTGTCTGGGAGCTCTTGGAAAACCAGAGCCATGGCGAGCACACTTGTTCTGCTGGTGGCACTCGATGGGGTGGCAGTGGCAGGGTGGGCACAGCGGGCAGGAGGACATCACACCTGCATGCCAGGCCCTGGGTGGAGGCAGGAATTCAGCACTTTGCAGGGGATGGAGCCTGGCATTACAAAGCCAGATGGATGCCAGCTTTAAACACGGGGCCAAAACCAGAGCAAAGCCCCAGAATGTTCCCTGGGGGTGTCTGAGGTGTTTTGGTAAGAGAAGAAGTGTGGAAATATGCAATGCCAGGGGTAGTGCAAGCGCAGAGGTGCCCCAGGCTGCAGTGGGAAACAACCTCCACACACAGCAAGGGGAACCAAGCCCTGGTGTGACAGGGGAACCTCTGGGCAGGTATTGTCACCATGCATCAAGGGGAGATGTTTTCACAGCTCCCGGGAGGGCATCGGTGGCAAGCAGGGATGTTGGCTCGGAACAAAATTATTTTGAAGGTGGATTTATACAGCTCAATCCCCAAATTCCTGTGCTGTACATGCAGTAGGGCAGCTTTACACGTGTCAGGCTGCCAGCCCCTCCCTCGGGGGCCATCCCGGCCAGGCTCCTGTGCACAAAGCAGAGCTGAGCCGTGCTGAGGCTGCAGAACCCAGTTAACAGGACGTGCAGCATTTCTGTCATTCCAGAGATGCCTGCAAGGTTTCAGCCAGACCAAAGGCAGCCAGCTCAGGGAAACCAGCACACCAATACTTGTCATTCCAGGCCCTAACCCAGGCTCATGTTAACCACTCTGTCCCCATTTTTTTTCTTACCAGTGCAGAGCCCATGGGAGGGTCCTGAGGTGCACTCAGAGCTGGGGATGTTCCCATCCTGCTGCTGCTGGTCACCTTCATGGATTGTTTCTGCCTTCAAGGGTTGGTTCTACCTTTTGCATGAGGAGGAAACCCATATGTGGACACGAGTGTGTGCCTTCCCCATGAATTTGGGGGGTGCCTGGTGGCCTCAGGAACCAGGGAGGTGCCTGAACCCCCTCATTGGGGTCACAGCTCAAGGTGTTGGGGAAAACTCTCCACCCAGCACTGGTCATTACCTGGAGCTGGACATGGGATGAAGGCTGGGCTCCCAAACACAGCCATCCCTTCTGCCACCTCCTGCATTCCCAACCCCTTCATGTTCCACGGTGTGTCCCTGTCCTGCCTGAGGGCCTGGCTGTTCCCCTTGGTGCAGTTCCTGTGTTCCCCAAATATCTGTGCCTTACCCTGGGCTGTGGCACACGCCGGCCCTTGGTGAGAAGGGATCACACCTGCTGGATTCATTTGGGCTCAGTTTTGCCCACTGGCTGTGCCCAGGCTGGCATTAAGAGGGCAAGGCAGGGGCGCTGAGGCTGGATGTAGATGCTCCAGAGAACCATGGCTTTTGGGAGCAAACACAAGAGCAGAAATGTCCACCACAGGCACAGAGCTGTGAGGCGAGGAGGAGGCTCTGGTTCCTATGCAGAGTGAGTGCTACCACTTCAAAATTAAATGCAGTTGCCATAGAAATATTAATTGGGAACAAAATCTGAAGATGACACTTAAGCAGAAGATGGAGCGTTACGGAGAGATGAGGACAGCGATGAAAATAGAACAGTTAAAAGGAGAATTCTTCAAAGGAAGGATCATGTAGGTGAATATTTAATGCACAATCAGCAGGCCGCCACGTCAGTGGTGCTTTTAATGCTGTAGAGCAGAGGATGGGAAGCGCTTGCTGGAGGACAGAGCATCCTCCTCTCCAGCAAAGATCCCTGGGCGCTGGAGGGGAACTCTGAGGATGGATCCTGCAGTGGCAGCAGGATTCTGCTCTTGATTGCAGCAGGACTGGGATTCAGGGCTCTGTTAACAGCCCCAGCGCTGCTCACTGTGCTCTCACCGCCTGCTTTGCAATCAACCCAGGAGCCAAAATTCAGATGAGGCACATGATGGACACCTCCTCACAGTCTGGATCCCCTGCCCCTGGGCAGACACTGCCAGGAGGTTCCCAGGCAGTGCCTGGCTGGCTCTGAGCCTCCTCCTCCTCCCGGGAACATTTGCATGGAGAGCAGGGAAGAGCCGCCAGCCCTGGCAGGCAATGCCGGGGAACCGGCTCTTTCAGAACAGCTCCCAAACCTTTGCTTGGCCTGGGCTGTTTGGGGATGTGGCAGGAACACCCATAAGCCCAGAGGTGTTTTGAGGTGAAGCAGGGCTGATTGGGGCAGGACAGAGTGGGGACAAAGTGCCCCACTGAGGAAAGTCCTGCTGGGACCCTTCTGTGAAGAGCACCCAGAGCTCTCCAGAAAAGGACAACTCCTGGGCCACCTCTTCTTGCAGCAGCAGTGTCACCGGTGGGGAAGAAGAGAAGGACATCGCTGCAGAAAAATCCTGGTTCAATTATTTTTTTGCATAAAAAGAGGCAGATTATGGTAACAACCAGCCCTTCTTTCAGGCAGCCCAGAGAGAGGAGAGTTGCTCCATTCTGCCACCCTGCTCTGTGCTCGCTCTGCCAACTCCAACCCAACAAGCACCAACTCCTGCTTTTCCCAGGAAGAACCTCGCTCTTCCAGGCTGTTATCAGCCTCACATCCCCCTTTTCCCCCTCTGCTTTGTCTCCTGTGGGATCTGCGTGCAGACGGGGATGGAGATGATGGAAATGGAGCATCTCACACAGGACCACAGTGGTGTCACATACGAGTGGGCAAAGCCCAGGTACTGTCCCTGGGGCAGCAGTGCAGGGACACAGCGTGGGGCTGGCAGCTCTCCTGCCTCTCCCTGGTGACAGGCAGCCCAGAGGGGACAGGATGCCTGCAGGGTGCACCCATCTCTGCTGATGGCTCCACTCAGAAGCAGGGAGGATTACAACCAAGCCGTACTTTTCCCATGAACCACCTCCCCCTGTGTTATGCTCTGAAGTTAATTGCAAATGAGGAGATGGAAATAGCTTATTTTGACTTCCCTTAAACAGTACTTCAGTGAATTTTTTTTCCTTATTTTTTTTCCCCTGTCTCGAGAGGCAGTCCTGTGTCTATTGGAAAATAGCAATTATTTCTGTAATTCCCTAGAATTAGTAGAATTAGTTGAATGGGTAATGTTTGAAGTGAAATGCTGATTAGAAATACACTTGACGTGGAAGCACCACGAGCATGGTGGTGGAGCTCTGGGGGCTCCTCCTCCATCCCAGGGCGTAACAAAGCTCAACTCAGGTTTCTTGGGGAATGGCCAAAGATGTCTCAGTCATAACCACCAAAGACAGTGGAACTCCTCTCCTGTGAGGACAGGCTGGGAGAGTTGGGGTTGCTCAGCCTGGAGAAGACTTTGTGGAGAATTAAAGGCCCTTCCAGGGCCTAAAGATGCTCCAAGAGAGCCGGAGAGGGACTTTGGGCAAGGACATGGAGGGACAGGACGAGGTGGAATGGCTTCAAACTGAAAGAGGGCAGGGTAGGAGTAGATGTTAGGAACAAATCCTTTACTCAGAGGACGCTGAGGCCCTGGCACAGGCTGCCCAGAGAAGCTGTGGCTGCCCCATTCCTGGGAACATTCAAGGCCAGCCTGGGCAGGGCTTGGAGCACCCTGGGCTCATGGAAGGTGTCCCTGCCCTTGGGTGGGGTTGGACAAGATGAGGTTCAGGTCCCTGTGGGTCAGTTCTGTGGTGGGAGGCTGTGCAGCCAGACGTGCCTGGGGACACGGGGGAGATGCTCCGTTGTCTCCTGGCCGTGGATGTGCCCGGAGACTCTGCAGCTCTGCCCGAGACACCACAGCTGGTGACCAGCCCGGCCTCTTGATTCCAGAAAAGGAGCAATAAAACCACCTCAGTCCCTTTTCTTAGCTGGAATTGTCCGCCTTGGGCACCTCCTGCAGCATGCAGGGCACAGTGCAAGTCTCCCAAGACTTGCTTCTGCTAAAGATTTGGGGTTTGTGATACCATTAAAAAAAAAAATTAAAAATTATCCTGTGGTATTTTTAATAACCCACTGGTTTAACTCAATTATGAGAGCATAATTAACTTGCTGAGATGAAGCAGGAGATAAACCTTTGATTTTTTTTTTTCCCTCTTGAAGGATGCTGCAGATAGATTTTGAACTTTGTATTCAATTACTTAAAGGAGAAAAAAATTAACAGGTTTCTGATGAGAAAAACATACTACCTCCTTCATAAAGAGAGATTTATTAAGGATAGCGAGCGAGTGTACCTCAGGGCTCAATCATCTACTGTTTTTTTTTTTTTTTTTCAAGGGGTNAAAAAAAAAAAAAGAAAAACAGTGTTAAGGCTAATATTTTCACTGTGCAAAAAGGCCATTTGGATTTGTTGTCATCTGCGAAGGGCTGTGGATTTTATTTGTAATTACTGTGAATGACGTTCTCTGGCTAGCGCCAGCCAATCCTGGAAATGTCACCGGTTTTTTAACACATTTGTGTCTTTGAATATTCATGGCTCCGCTATTCCGTACAGATGGAGAAAGTGTCGCAGGGGAAAGGAGGAGTTTGTGGGACTGGGCTGTCCGTGCCCCGGTGGCTGTGGTGTTTCCCAAATTTCCCAAAGCCCTGCCCTGGGCACGGGGAGGTTGTGCCGGGACAGATGTTGGCTGTGCCCACATCTGGCTGCCCACAGTGCGGGCAGGGCGTCCTTGCACCCACAGCCCCCACGGCCGTGAAAAAACACCGTCAGCCAGAATTTTTTGGAGTTTTCATAGAATTGGCTTAGAAGGGACCCTAGAGGAGATGATCTGTTTCCAACCATCTCCCGGTGCAGGGTTTTCTCCCTGGAAAGTTCACGGCTCCCACTGCCTTTGCCTGAGGGCAGAGCATGGGGATGCTCAGCAGGATCCCTGGCACATCTGGGCTGTCCCTGGCTGCCTGTTCCCAAACTCCATCAGGGAGACTTTTGGGAGGAGCTTTAAGGGTACTTTTTCACACCATAAAATATCTTTATGAAAGGCATGAGCAATCCTGCTTTATTTTCCCGTTGGTTGGTTATAAACAGAAAAAAAACCACCTTGAAGTATGGCCTGGACTGTATCCACTGAAAACACGGGTCTTTGGATGCCAAATTCTGCATCCACCTTTTTTGGCTGAGGGGAGCAATGCTCAGTGTGACCTTTCTGAATAAAACCACGACTCCTACCAGCACCCAGAGCTGCTGAAGGCTTAGACATCACCCTGGCAGGGCCCAAATATCACCTGCAAAAAGGGGAAAGGGAATCCCACGGGCAGCAGGAGCACAACCCTGTTAGCCCTAATGAGGTGCCTCAGCAGGGACCAGGGGGACGTGCCTCCCTCCCACCAAAACAGGGACACGGCTGCTGGTGTGGTGGCTCATTGCTTCTCCTTTGGGCAGCACTCTGGTGATGATCAAGTTAACGGAGGGAGCGGAGCAGTTCCCAGCAGAAGAGGTCATCTGTTTCCTTTCAAGGGATTTGGCTCCGGTTTCATCATTTCATCATTTGGAGGAACAGTGAGGCCCTTTTATCAGGAAGGGCTTTCAGGGGAGGGGGGGCATGGCAGGCTGCTCTCTGCCTCGTGTGATAACTCATTTTAGACCCTCACATCAAACCTGTGCTCGGCTTTATGGCTTGGGAAAGTGCTCTGACGGGGCAGAGCGGAGGCTGGGGACACACCGAAGCTGTTCTGACCCCAATCCTCAGGAGGCAGTGACCCAAACACCAGCCACGCTCCACGCTGAGCCCCTCACCACTCGCCCAATGCCATGGAGATGGCCGAATTGTGCTTTTCCCCCTTT
The DNA here is from genome assembly GCA_008694505.1 of Cyanoderma ruficeps. Classification (NCBI taxonomy): domain Eukaryota; kingdom Metazoa; phylum Chordata; class Aves; order Passeriformes; family Timaliidae; genus Cyanoderma; species Cyanoderma ruficeps. The sequence goes on from VZDJ01000174.1 coordinate 1,728,300, forward strand.
TATTTTCCTTATAATTGCTCTTTTCGAGGCCACAGCACCTGGTGCTACTCTTAGCCTCCGCCTCCAAAGTGCATTTGTGGATAAAGACGGGAGTGTCGGCGTGCTGAGGTGGGCTGTGGGTATTTTTAGAGCAGCTGGCAGACTCTGCAGAGCAATTATGCTCCAGGTTCCCAAATAGCCCTGAGCTCTGGCACTGGCTGAAAACACCCCCTGGCCCGTTGGTCCAGGGCTGCTGTGGGTCGGGGGGGCTTTGCAGGGAAACCTGAATGTTGGAATTTGGCACAGCTGGAGCTCCAGCGAGGCCAGGGCTGCCCCTCACCCAGCTGCCCCAGCACGTGGGAAAAGGGAATGGCTCACAGATGTTGCACAAAACCCACCTCTGGGGGGGTAAAAAAAAAATAAAAATCAATCTCTGATCTTATCCTTGGCACTCCAGGGATCAACTTTCCCTTCTTCCCAAGCTCCACGCTGACAGCAGGGTCTTGCTGCTGCTCGTGGAGCATCCTTGGATGGGGAACTTCTGCCATGCCTGGGTAACGGTGCCTTTTTGTGCAAACAACTCTCGGGTTTTTTTTAATGCCTTCACACTTAAATTTAATGTGCTCATCCCAGTGTGCCAGCAGCTGCTTTTATGCCAAGAAAAACTGGTACGTTTTGAAGGCGTTGGATGCTCCTTTGCTGGGGACACTCTGAGGTGCTGGTGGGTGACAGAGCTCCCGTTCCTTTTTAGGACAGTAATTCCCCCCTGCCATCCTCTGGCTGGAGGCACGAGAGAGCAGTCCCAGGCTCCCTGTTATCCCTTTTTTGGCAGCTCTCCAGAAGCATCACTGCAAATGGGGCTGGTGATGCCCAGCAGACAGCCCCGATCCTGGCAGGGCCCGGGAGGGATTTTCATCCTGCGCTGGAGGAAATTCCAGGCACAAAGTGTTTGCAGGGGGCAGGGCAGGGACACACTGGATCCTGCAGCATTTTTTGTCCCCAGCTCTGTCTTTTTTCCCCTCCAATTTCCTACAAGAGCTGTTTTTTCCCACTTGAGGAAGGGGAAGCAGCGTTTTTGCTTCAATTATCACCGTTCCTGAATCAGAGATGGCACCACACCAACGCTTGGCTCCACCTCTTCCCCTCTTTAATCCCTGGTTTTGGAGCATTCCTGGCCCCAGGTTTTTCCAGCTGCCCATTGCTGCCCTCTCCCCATCAGAACACACCATGGCACTGCCCGTGGAGCTCTTTTACTCCAAGGTTTTTCAGATATCCAGGAAGGCTGGGTGTCCCACCACGGCCTCATTCCGCCTTGGCTCTGCTCTGCCTGCCAGGCTCTGGCTCCTGCAGTCTGCTGGAGGATTTATTGCTGGGGAAATGCAGTGCTCTGACTTATGAAAGTAGGACATTGGCTTGGCAGCTCCAGAAATAATGGGAAATCCATTTAATTATTCCCCAGAAATGCTCAGATCGTGCAGATGCCGAACTTAGGTTTAATATAATTTAGATAACTCATGTCTATAAACATGCCTGGGACTGGATGTGGATGTTCAAGCCGTGGATCCGAGCCTGTGGTTTTCCCCCTTGATTTCAATTTGGAGCTTCAAGTATCCTAGAGGAGCAGACTCATCCCCGTGCCTGATCCCTCTGGGTACCACCATAGCCCTTGGTTCAGGTCTGGAATGCTGAGGAAGGTGTTTTTCTCTGGTTTGCAGGAGTTTTTCACAAGGATGCTGCGGGCAGCCGGGCACTCGGGTCCTGTGCTGGGGCACAGTGCCAGCCCTCAGCACTGGCACTGACTGTGCCTAATGCAACAGGATGGAAAAGGGGGAAAAAAACACCTATTGCTGGTAACGTCAGTGCTCTGGGGTTAAAACGAGCCGCTTTCTTTTATGGGAAATCTCCCTTTCCTCCCTGGCATGTGGGAATAGCCGGGACACCCTGCCCAGGGTAGTTTTGTAGCCCGGCTGAGCCCAGATCCTTCTCCTGGGAAGGGAAAGGTGTTCAGGATCTGTTTGTAAGGTGAGAATCTCCCCGGCACGGCAAATACGGGCAGTTCTCAGGTCCTAAATAGTTCAATAATTGCCTTGTTTTTCTCCACTTTCACCTCTCCCCGGGCTCTTTCCTCCCTCAGCCCGGCTTATTCTTCCCTCCCCTGATGTGGACAGCTCTTCACACCTTAAACACCTCCTAACACTCCTGTAAGGGCTTTTCATCCCAAAACATCAGAGGATGGGATGTCGCTCACTGACGAACACCTCGGCCGGGGATGCTCGAGGAGCCAGAGCTGAGAAACACCCGGCAAACCTCCCCAACGCCGGGCGGCCCCAATCCCCACCGATCCATCGGGCACAACGTGACTCATCCCGCGTTTTTAACTTTGACTTTGGGATGCCGGGCGGGAGTGACACACATCACCCCAACGCCGGGCGGTCCCAATCCCCATCGATCCATCTGGGCTAACGTGACTCATCCCGCGTTTTTAACTTTGACTTTGCCGGGCGGGAGTGACACACATCACCGCGGAGCGATTAGACCGAGCACACACACACACACACAGAGGCACGGCACTGCTGATTTCTGCATTAGCATGATAATGAATGTTCTCACTAGAAGCTTGTAATTATGTTTCCTCTTTTTTTTTTTTCCCCCCTCCCCCTGAAAGTATAATTAATTATGAATAGAGCCTGAGTTTGACGCTAACGCTTTTGCTTTTTTTTTTTTTTTTTAAATCCCTTTTGGTTCTATTCCTGCCCTATTAAAAATTTATGAAGGAGCCAGAGGTAAAGTCATTTTCCCAGACAGTTACTCCTATAAATTCAATGGGAATAATATTAAAAAAAAAAGTAATAATAGAAGGCAGGAGGGGATTTTGCAGAGGGTTTTCTCCCCTCTTTAGGCCATCACCCAAGCAAGATTTTGCATTTGCCTGTTGAAAACCACAGTCCATCCACAGCGTTGCAATCTGGGGGAAGCTCCCAGTGGGCACGGATGTGCCTGTGGGCACCACGAGGTGACAAACAACCCCCAGAGGTGCCAACCCTGCAAATCCCCTCCCTGAAGCTGCTGCAGCCATGAAGGATGGGGGTCAGAACAGGCTGCTGATGTGCTCTGAGAGGAAAAACACTTTATTTGTTGAAAATAGAAGAAAAATAGCCTGCGAGCACTTGCAGCACTTTGGGGAAGTTATTTAGGAACAGAAGATGCAAAGCCTATCCATGGAAGTGTTTGTATTTTTCACTTGGCTCACAAAGATAAACTCTGCCGGGATTCCAACCCCGGGGTGTCCCGGGATTTTGGACGCAGGACAAACCCCAGGGTTTGCTCCCACAGCTGGGAGGGTGTGGCTGCTTCCAGCAGGGCAAGGGGCCTCCTCCCACCTCCAGCGTGGCCCCAGAAAACCTGTGTTCAATCACACCATCCCTTTGGGGACACAAAGTGAGAAAAGGGGTGAAACCAGCTCAGCGGTTTGGAGTGATCAGTGTAAAGATGTGATGATAGAGACGGGGACTGGGGGTGAACTGTTCACAGGATCTCCATCCTTCCAGACAGCCCAGATGAGCCCCTGGCAGTGCCACAGGCTTTGCCCCCCTGCTGCTGAAGCCTGTTGTGCTTCTTCCTCCTCCTCTGCTGGTTGCCATTCATACCACCAGCCTTCCCTTGCCGTAGGTGTGAACTGTTTTTCTTTTTAAATTGCATTTATTCTAACAAATGTCTCATGCAAACACAATTGCAGCTTTGCTAGAGGGAGATGCTATTTGCAGGCAGCCTTGCACAAAGGCAGATTTATTCTCCTTCCATTCATTTGAAGCCAAAGTAATAGCTCTAACTACATCTGACTTATAATAAGCACATTCCTGGGAACAAACCTGTACTCTGCATGTATTTCCCTCTTTGTCAGCTCCACCTAGGCACTTTTTCTCCCTCTCTTTTTTATATATATATATATATTTCTTTTTTTTTTTTACAATAACAAAATCAGAGCCTTGTCAGTTGAAAGTTTATATGCCCTATTTATAGCACTCTGCTGTCTCCCAGCTTTTATGTTCCAGCATAAGGAGCTCTTTACCCTCTGCTCACAAGGAGCCGAGCATGAGCCTGAGCAGAGTCTGGATCTCCACAATAGCTCCTTTATCCTCCCCTGAGGAGGGGAGCATGCCTGGCTGGAGGGCAGCACCCATCCCCACAGGCCAGAGGACTTTGCCCTGAGTGTTTTGATAATTCTTTTCTTCAGCACATCCTTGAACTCGGCGGTGTTTTGCTGTGCACCGACGTGGTTTGCTGTTGGCAGCTGTTGGGCGTCGCTAGTCCCACCTTCTGGCCGGTGGTGGCTGGGAAGCACCACCAAAGTTTTGACACGTGGAATTGTCATCTCTTTGATGGCTGTCGTTAAGAAGAAGAATATGAATGGTTTTCCAGGGGGTTGCAACAGTTACTTCAATGATTTCTGTAGTTAAGCTGATACTTTAATGCCGTTGGTGTTTTTTAAGAGATTTTCCTAGGCAAACATGGATCCAGAATCTCCTGTGGCTCCTTGGCTTGCCATGGTTGGTTCCTGAACTTCTCTGTTCCTCGTCTCCGGGTGTTATTTCGGGACAGGGTCTGGCAGAGACACTGAGGGAGGGCTGGAGCAGCTCCCAGCATGGCACTGGCTGAGATGGAGAGCAGAGGTGATGCCTCGAGGACACGTCAGAGTCACCATAACCCTCAGCAGCCTTGCCACCCCCCCAGCCCAGGATTCCTGCTCTCCTGGCTGCTCCCAAACCTCCTGGTCCATGGTGTGGCCAGCAGGATGGTTCAAGGCTGGGTTGGATGGGTCCATCTAGAGAGTGACATCCCTGCCCATGGCGGTGGGGTTGGAACTAGACCTTTGAGGTCCCTTCCCACCCAAAGCATTCTGTGATTCCGTGCAGGAGCAGAGCTGGCTGGAGCCAGGCTCGCTCACACAGCCCTTTCCCCTCTCTCAGCAGAAGGCACAGTGTCTCCTCTGTGTCCTCGTGGCACTTCACTGGGGCTCAGGCAGGACTCTCCATCTGTTCCAGGCGGGAAGATTGGGATAAAAGGGGCTATTGTGCTCTTCTCCCTCCAACTAACTTTAATCCTGGCGAAGGGGGAAAAATCTACACGCTAAAAATTCCTGGATGAGAGGTCCTGCTTGGATGTTTACGGGGTAAACAACCATTACAACTTAAAGTTGCAAAATAGTCATAATAATAATAAAAAAAAGAAGAATGTTTCAGGCAGAAACACCAACAGAGAGCCAGGGCTGGGGGAAAACAGCTCTGCCACAGCCTGGCTCCTCTGCAGGGCTGTGCTTCTGAGGATTCTTCCCGTCTGTTAAATATAGCTGATGAGCTGTTCTTGAATCGCACCTAATTACATCTCCTCTCCTGCACACCGGCACTTCCCAGCTCTTTGGAGCTACAAGGAGCTGCATGATTGCAGCTTGAACTCCTCAGGTGGAGCGAGAGGCGCTCATTTGTCATCCCCTGTTTGGCTGTCTCCTGCTTGGGAGGAGGGAGATGAAAAGTTGAATTCTCTGAGAAGGGAGGGAGGAAAAGAAAAAAAAAAAAAAANAAAAAAAAAAAAAGAAAAAAAAATTCCTTTTGAACTCTTGGCTCATTAAGATGTCAAAAGGTTGGGTGCCCTGGCAACTGCCTCGTCTCTCTAAGCAGGGCTTGAAATTCCTGCAGTCCTCCTGCAGGGAATTCACAGGAGCTTGCTGGGCTCCTCGTTCATGGGAAGATGCCCAGAGCTCAGCTACAGGATCCCCAGAAAAGCTGCTCTAATTTCAGCAAGTACAGGTTTCCCAGCTGGGAGCAGCTGCCCCTCGGGCACCTGGGTGTCCATCCCGTGTCACCTCATCCATTTCCTCGTGTGCCTCTTTCCCCCCTTTCCATCCCCACTGGAAATCTCAATTCAGGGCTGTGAGGGTCGTTCCTGTGGGTTTTATCTAGAAAAAAGTCATTGCTTGAAAGGTATTTGGATTTCTTTTAGAGGCTGACTTGCATGCGATAGTTTGGTTTTGCTGAGTTTGGAGGGTTTTTCCTGAGATTTTGCCAAATTTCAGCCAGCTGCTCTCCAGCCTCTCCATCCACGTCCTTTCCGGCAATATTTCTCCCTCATTTTTTCTGGCTGCTCCTTGGGCTTCACATCCGATGTCTTTAGTTAAAAGATGCTTCTTTATCCCAAAAGAAGAGCTTTCACTGGAGTTTAAGTGGCTACAAAATTGGGAAATATGTTGTTCCCGGTTCCAGAAAATACCAGATGTCTCAAAATGAAGAACCTCCAGAAACAACATTTACCAGTTACTACATATTGCAGCATATCCAAAGCAGGACAGCAGTGTCTCAAGGGTGGCATTGGAGGAGTGAGGAGGGATCTGACTTTGGCTCAGCTTTTTTGGCCAAGAAAACCCTGCTATCCCTGCAGGGCCAGAGGCTGGGAGCAAGGGGAATCTTCCTTTGGGATCCTACAGCAGTGAGTTATCCCCTCCCACGGGAGTTGTCGCTCCAGAGCCACCTCAACTCCCCTAAAACCACCACAGGGAAAGGGGGAAAGGCTCCTGCATCCCCAGCTGAGCTCAGCTGAGGAAGACACAGAGCTGTCATTACAAATCCGCTTCAGATCTCTTCCATGGAGGAGGAAAAGTGCCAACACGACCAAAAATATGCATAAGATCAACTCACTGGTTAGAAGTGGCCTGGCTACCAGTTTCAGTCTCAGGGGTTCAACTTTGCTGTGGGAAGCCCTCATCATTTTCTGCTGTTTTACTCATAGCCAAAAATATGATGAAACCAGAACTGAATGTTTTTTTTAAAGTCTCATTACAGTAAGCATCATAAATTATTCACCCCTGAGTGAGTTCAACCGCATTTCTTACTCAAAAGGAGCTTCCTTTCCTCTTCAGGGGCTTGGAACTCAGAGCCTCTTGGGCTGCTGGTGGATTTCAGGGTTTTCCCACCCGCTGCTGCCTGAACACATGGGGACATCATTGCTGGCTCCTCGCTGACATGCCCCCAGCCCCTGACCCCACTGCTTCCATGCTGGGAGGAAACTTCTCTTGGGGCCGGAGAAGGTTTTGGGACAGGTCTCGGCAGGCAGTGAGGATCCCCATCACACCACCCCCAAACCCTGAGCCCTAGCCCCAGATCCTTCTAGAAATGCACACCCTAGGACAACGTCAGCCTAATCAGCGCCCTCTTCGTTAGCAGGGCCCTATAATTAGAAGCAGCAGCCAGCCATCTGCTTTTATCTCGCCACATCACACGGTGCCTCTCCTCTGTCCCTTATTACCGGCCATCATTTGAGATCAACGTTTCCCTCCGCCCCCAGCCGTGTCTGATCTTTAATTATTGCTAATGACCCGTGCTGGCAGCGCTCTGCGGTGTGCAGGGAGGGCAGAGCTGGGAGTGCAGCCCAAAGGCAGCTCCCCTGCCCTCTCTGCCTGCCCATTATTGCCTCCCACGGGGTGTTCGTGGGGTTTCACGGTCTTGCCAGTGGACCTTCCCCAGCTACCCTCTGACTCGTGCCAGGAACGGGCCCTGGGGCTGGGAACAGGAAAGTGCTGGGGAAAAGATTCCTGCTCTCAAATATTCTGAGGGATTTCAGCTTGTAAAGTGCCGTCCCAAGTTTCCCGTTGCACCCTGCTCCCAGTGAGGATGGCATCTGCCAGGACATCAAAAAAACCACCTTGTCCACAGCCAGCAGCTGAGGGCTGCAGGGTAGTCAGACCTTGGAGGAAAGAAAGGAGAAAACCTTTTTTTTTTTTGTATATCTTTAAATTTGGTGCCTAGACAAAAGCATAAGACATATAAATGGATTAACAGCCATGGTTTATTAGCGCTACTTAATTCACTTCACAGGGCTGAGGGAAAAGTTATTAGCAGATGTATGGCCAGTAATAAGCTAATTATAACCCTGTCAGATCAGAGATTTGAAGAGGTGGGTAGTTCTGTGTGTGAGATAACTATAATTGTCTGTTAAAGATTATGAATTAATATTGATTTAATAAAGCTGTGGCCATTTATTTCGGTGGTACAAACTAGTTAGTTATTCTGTGAGCTGCCCCAGCACCGTGGGAGGCAGCAACCATCTGCTGGAGGTGTGTATTGGGGAGGCCAAAATACAAAAATACACCTGGGACTGGTCACTGAGCCTGTGTCCTGCCTGTCACTGTCCACATTGGACAGGGCCAGTGCCCCAAAATCGGTGCCTGGTGCCTCTCTTCACCACAGCAGCTCAGCCCTGGGGTCACCAGGCACCTGTGGGAGGGGAGAATGCATTTGCTGCTTTTAGCTGGGTTTAAAACTAACCTGCATTTATCTGCATTTAAAAGCTGATCCCCTCAGGAGGGACGTGACCCTTTTGGGGGCCTGTGTGTCCCCTGACGTGTTAAAATCTCAGGGAGCCCCTGGAGAACTTGCAAGGAGCTGATGTGAGCATGCTGTGGGATGTGAATGATGATGTGAAAGGGGAGAAGATGGAGCAGCACCCACTGCTGTCCAAACACAACCCAAACCCACCATGGGAGGGAAGGGGGCAGCTGCTCAGGACCACTCAGCCCAGCCATTTGGGAGAGGGAGCCAAGGAAACGGCCAGAGAAAGAGGAGAGGCCAAGCCTCGTGGCCAGGGTGAGGACTGGCCAGGAAACCAGAATTTCACTGAAATTGCAGTGTCAAGGTGCTGACGGGGTCCCCCTCCCAGGGTGGGATCACCCTTGCACCTTGGTGATGAAGGCAACCTGGTGATGCTTGAATCATTTCCCAATTTCCAGCCACCATCCAGGATCGCTTCACTTTCCCCCTCTCTGCAGGCAGCTGAGTGCCACTGGCTTTGGGATATTCCGCATCACATAATTTGTTTGTGTAAATCGTTGCCAGCTTGAAGGTGAACACAGAAAAAGACAGGAGTGTGGCATGGGGAGTGGTGCAACCCCATGACACCAGCTGCAGCCTCGGGTTTTGCTTTTCCCCCTTCTCCAGAAAAACATGCAGAGATCTTTAGTTCAGCTGGCTTTTTTTTCCCTGAGACAGATCCACTTCCCTAAAGTGAACTCCATCCCTTCACACCACCTGAGTCCCACCGAATTCCTCTCGTGCCTGGAGCAAGTAAAGGCAGGTCACCGGGGCGGTGGGAAGGCGCTTTGGAGGGAACTGTGTTGCATCATGCAGGGCAGGGCTGCAAACCTCCTGGTGCCTCCACCCTTGGCCAGAGCCACCCCCCAGTCCCTCCCTGAGACCAGGAGGTCCAAGACCCCTCGTCGTGGTTGTGGAGGCTAAACCCCTGACAAAGTTTTCACTGACATCGGTGCTAGTGGGCTGATGCTCCGGTACAGTCAATTACAGGCTGAGGCTGAAGGCTGCAGCTTGCTTTAGATGGAATCACTTTCCCCCGAAGCTTTCTATGGCAGGGTGGCTTCAAAGGGGAGGGTGGCTCCTGTTTTGCATCTCACTTTTTTTTTCCTGGAGGAGTTCGGGTCAACCTAAGCAAGAAAACACCCCGATTTTCCCGCATTTGTGCCGGGCATGGGAGCAAGTTTAATGTGGACCATCTCAAATATCTGAGGCAGGACTCCAGTTTTCCACTGAGAGCTGAAATCCCCGTCTTTGCTGCCGGCCGGCTCGCATTACCATTTTATCTGATGGAATAGCTATCAACGGCAGCTTCCAAGTGAAACGCTGAGGAAAATCTGTGTAAGCTATCTGCAGTCTCTCGGCACAGATAGACCGAGATTACAGCCACAGCCAGGCTCTGTCTCCCGGGTTTAATGGGAGCGTACGTGTCCTACGCCCGCGCTCCCTCTGCTCCAGGATGCTCAAGGCAGCCTCACCTGGGCTTTCCTCACCTGAAGCCTCAGCCCCCAGAGCCTTGGGATGCTGCCACGATCTTATCTGTGATTTCTCCAGCACAAGAAGCTTCCAGCTTCTTCTTTTTTTCTTTTTTCCTTTTTTTTTTCTTTTTTCTTTTTTCTCTTTTCTTTCCTTTTCCTTTTATTTCTTTTTTCTATTTTCTTTTTTCTTTTTTTCTTTTTTTTCCCCTTTTTTCTTCTTTTCTTTGCCAGGGAAAAAGCTCGAAAACAAAAAGCCTTGAAGCTCCAAAAGCCATAAATGCACAAGGTAATCATCCCCACTTAGAGAGCAGTGCCACTGCAAAAAGCCCGTATCCCCACTGCAAACAGCAGCCTGGTGATTCCCTTTGGCACCACGGCCTTCTGGACAGCAAGAACAGGCAAAAAAAAAAAAATCCATCTGTGCTCTGGCAGGATATTCAGTGTTGCTGGAAAGTGTGTTCAACCCTAAGGGGTTTATTTAAATACATTTGATTCTAACGTTGTTCTAAGGTCACTGGGATATAAAAGCCTGGCTCCTGTAAAATTAATGTCCTGAATCTTTTTGCTGTGGTACATAGAGGACTTGCCTTCCATTCGTTAAGTGAAACGTCACAGATATTAAAAAAAATAAAATAAAGCCAAATGTCTGGAGCAGAGAAACCCCCGCAATGCAACAGGAATAAATCCGGTCCTTTATCTACCAAGATAAACAGGTTTTCAAGAGAAAAGATCTGATCTGCTCCTTTGCTTTCACAGGGTGCTCAGCCTGTGGATAAACCCACGGCTTGAGCCGCACCGAAGGTGCTGCCCTGAGCCGGCAGACACACCACTGCCACGGGCACGGGAGGGCAACTTTTCCTGCTTTTTCTGACGCGTCAGGCTCGTTTCAGGCGATTTGCTCTGTGCCCCTGGTGTTTGTGCTCGCGCCGTGGCGTGCGCCCGGGCTCACATATCGAGTGGGGTGACTTAAGGAGACCGAGGCCAGGCCTGGGAAAGTCCCTGTGCCCTGCAGCAGCGCAGCCGTATTGGGGCAAGGAATGCCGTGAGCTGCCCGCTCTCCCGCTTCCCCCGCTCCCAGGGAAATGCCACCACCCGCGGGGATGCGGGGAAAGAGAAGGAGGCAGAGCGGCAGGGGAGCCGTGTGTGCCCGCGTCTGCCTGCTGGAGTGGGGTGGGAGACGTGGAGGTTTTTACAGCTGCTGGAGCAGTGGAGGTTTGCGAGATGCTTTTCCAGCTGTTGGGGTCATGCATCACTCGTGGCAGGGAGAGGGGGTGGACTCGCCTGGGGAGGGGGCACCCAGCAGTGCAGCAGGAACAGGAGATTATGACCTTCCTCATCCTCCCTGGGAGGATGGAGGAGAAGAAAAAGTATGAAAAAGCAAGATATTAGTTATAATCTGTCAGTGAGCTGGGTCGCCTCAGTGCTGATTCCTGTGGGCATTGCTTGTTAAATCGTCCAGATTTTCCTGCAAAGATCCCACCCTGAGAAGGTTTTTGATGCAATCAGGATCACAGCACAGACACCAGCCCAGGGCTAAGAATGTGCATCACTGGGTCTTCTCCTAATGCCCCCCACCTTCCTTTTGCAGGAAAACTAGTTTTTTAACTATGTTAAGAGAGTGTTCGGATGCTCTGGACAATTTCCCGGGGCTTGAACCTTCAGCAGGGCTCAGAAAGCCAAGCGGTGCCCGACCCCCTCCAGTGAAGTGCCTGAAATACCACCGGCATTAGGGGATTGTCGGCCGGCTCACACCACAAGTGAGAATCCCTGATTTGCGCCAAAAACATTATCAACGACACGCAGGGCCACTAACTCAGCCCATCCCACCGGTAAAGCCGGGAACCCCGGCGGTGCAGGCGGCAGCACCGAGGTAGCTGGTGGCACTGATAAACCCTTGGCAGAGGTGACAGGGATGAAGCGGGGGACGGAGACACAGCGGATGATGGGGATGAAGTGGGTGAGAGGGATTCAGCAGGTGGCGGGGACACAGCGGATGATGGGGATGAAGTGGGTGACAGGGATACAGCAGGTGGCAGGGGTACAGCAGGTAATGGGGGTGCGGTGGGTGATGAGGGCACAGCGAGTGATGGGGATACAGCCCTTGATGGGGATGAAGCGGGTGGCAAGGATACGGCGGGTGACGGGGGTACAGCGGGTGACGGGGGTACACCCGGTGACAGGGATGAAGCGGGTAACGGGGTACAGCCAGTGACAGGGATGAAGCGGGTAACGGGGGTACAGCCGGTGACAGGGATGAAGCGGGTAACGGGGGTACAGCCGGTGGCAGGGATGAAGCGGGTGACGGGGATGAAGCCGGTGTCGCGGACACAGCCGGTGTCGCGATCCCCGCCCCGCGGCGGCTCCGCCGGGTCCCGCCGGGCGCTGGGCGGCGCGGGCGCACGCGGCCCCTTTAATGCGCGCGGGCGGCGCAGCCCCGCTCCGCCCCGCCCCGCCCGGCCGGCTGTGGGGCGGCCTTAGGGACCGACCGACCGACCGAGCGACCGCCGGGCCGGGCCGGGCAGGGCTGGGCTGGGCAGGGCAGGGCTGGNGCTGCGGCGAGGGGCGGCCCGGCCCCACGGACGGACGGACAGACAGACAGGCGGGCGGCGCAGCTCGCAGCCCCATGGCTCTGGATTTATAAACACGGCGCAGATGGCGGGGCCGCGTCCCCGCGCCCAGCGCTGCCCCGCCGGCCGCTGAAGCGGGAGCGGCGGCGGCGATGGGGGGCGGCAGCTGCCGGCGGGATTAGGTAAGTCGGGAGGGGAGGAGAGGAGAGGGGAGCCCCGGGGGAGCTCCCGGTGCCGGGGTGCAGGCGGGGGCCGGGTTGGGGGGGGCCCGCTC
>VZDJ01000174.1:1748879-1853219 GCA_008694505.1 Cyanoderma ruficeps
TTTTTTTTAAATTTTTTTTTTGGTTTTTTTGTGATGTCTACGTGTCTAGAGATGCCGTGATTAGAGATGCACATAAAGAGCTGCTGTGGTTTTGGTCCAGAACCCAGCCAGCTGCCAGCAGCGTTCCTGAGGGCTGTGTGGTGTTGGAGTGAGAAACACTGCAGGGTTTTGGTTTTTCTCCAGCATTATGAAACAGAAGTAAAGAGAGAAGTCAGCATGTACCTTAAGGGTTGTGTTTTTATTTTAACTCGCTCGCTGTGGAGAGCTGAGGTTTGCATCTTCTCCACTGAGACTGGTGCCCGTGAAATCTGACGCACTTCTGTGAATGTCCTTAAACTCTGCCAAGAGCAGAGAAGGCTGAGAAATGGGGAATTTGCTTTGCCCTGAGGTGGAGGAGTCGTGCTGCAGAGGCAGACACAAGCACCCTGGTTGCTCCTGTTTCCCCTGCCAAAGGCAGAGTGAGTTTTGCTCCGGTTCAATGAGACAAGAGCTTTAAGCTCCATCTGTGTTTTATTTTTTTTCTGCATTTTGTTCGGCTGTGCTTTTTCAATGTCTGTGGATTTCTTCTCAGCGGGAGGTTTCGGTCCCCACACAATGTATTATTGTGTTTGCCTCACTCTAGTTCCTTGTTTCATGCGGAAACACCTTGAACCTTTGGCTGAGTTGGAAGGTGGGTGCAGAGTCGGGCCCGTGGGGCTGTTCCAGGAAAACGTGTCCGTGCACGACTCCTCAGCCTTGACTTACCCGGCTGCTGCTCCAGGCACTGAACGTGTTTGGCTAACACAGGCACTCCCCTGCCTCCTGATCAGGCAGTCTGCACATATTTTTGTTTTGGAGGCTGATCCCTAGGGTAAGAAGGCCGTAGCCAGAAGTGAGTGAGTGTTCACACTTGCCTTTACCAACTTCTTGAGTGTTTTGCCGATTAATTCTTAGGTAACTGAGGCTAAAATATCTATTGTAAAGGCCACAGGCAAGAATGCTGCTGTCTCTGCTATTCTTCACTCATTCCAGTTTATGCAAAACTTGATAAAGGTTTTGCCTGTGCTGTCTTGGCCATTTGCAATCTGCTTTACGAAGCCTCTTAACCAGCAGAAAACAGCGTGTAAATAAATACAACAGCTTCGCCTTGCAGCCTTGCCAAGTCAGTTTGGTGTGTGTTGAGGGGGCAGAACAATTAGTTACAGAAGCAAATGGTCTTCTCCATGTCCTGTGCTCCTGTCACCTGGTCTCCTCCCGGATTTTTGGTAAGTGTAACAGAGAAACCTGTATCAAGAAACTATTTTAAGCCTGTGCAGAGAGTGGGGGGAAGCTAACAGCCGAACATTAACCTGCTGAGAAAGGTGGAGCTGAATTGTAACTCTTGGTAGGGTTGGGGCTGTCCAACAAGGGTGAGTCCTGCTTGCCTTTTTCACGACATCTAGCTCACTTTGTTTAAACCATATTTCTGAAATCGGGGGACTTGGGTTGTAGTGCTGTTTGAAGGAGTTTGCCACCTCACTGCCTCTCAGCATGTTCCTGTCACAGTGCTTCTCTCTCCTGTTATTTTTGACCTGAGTAGCTGAATGAATGTCTTCACCAAGCAGCCGTGGTTTTGTTTAAGTCAGCGCTGCTTTGTTCAAAGTGGGGGTGTGGGATGTGGAGCCAGGGGACACAGGGCCTGAAACCAGGGAAGAGTGGCTGTAGTTTACACAACCTGGTTGTGTTTCAAGCCTTTCTTTTGCAGGAGTAAATTCCAGAGGACTGAAATTCCCTTCTGAGGGGGAGATATTCCCCCAAAGTTGTGCACAGACCTGTTTGCAGACATGTCACGTGTCTCTCTCAAACATGGGACACACCAGTTTTGTAACAGGTGATTCAGACCCTCAGGTAGGGTTCTGTTGGTGTTCCTGCAGCAGTTCCAGCTTGGAGTCAAGCTCAGGCAGTGTTGTGGTAGTTCAGTCATTTCTACCATGGTCTGAGCACCTGGGAAGGCCTGTGGCATTTGCTCCAAAAGGAAATGTGGAAAAAAAAAGAAATCTCCAGAAAACTGTGAGCTGGAAATGAAGTGCTCGGTTCTGAGTGGTGACTGGGAACGTTCCTCTGTGGCAGGCCTTGGGTTTTTCACGTTGTTGCTGCTTCGTGCTGGCTGCTGCAGCACCTTTGTTTCTTGAGTCTTGTGCACCCCGGGAGACTCAAGTGGTCTGTGCTTTTGTGCCGTGGCCCTGCACATCCACGGCGAGCTGATGAAGAGCAGAGTTGGGCAGAAGCCATCCTCTGTGCAGCTTCTGCAGGCATCAGTCCTGGCTCAGTGAGGCACCTGATGAACAGAGAGTGAGAGGAGGGTCCTTTTCTCAAGGGAGTTTAAAACTGCTCTGCCATAGGAGCCTTGCTGAATTCCAAATTCCTTTTTCTCTCCCACTCTTTTCTAAATCTGCTGCCGCTCCTGAAGTTGCAGTAGATTTTACTCATGTGTGCTAGTGCACGGGTGAGTGTTTGCTGCAGAGCGGAGTTGTAAGCAACTGACGTGGTGTTGATCATAATGTAACTAATGACACTTAAAATGTTTGTTTGTTTGTAATATACCGTGGTCTCTTTCCAGGCTCTGAAATTGATAGACAAGCTTCGGCTGTATTTGGCGTGGTGTTTGGAGAGATGGACAGCTTTCTGTCGCTTCTTTGACAGATAGGCTTTGAGTCGTTAAGAGAAAACAGAGCAGCTTTTTGATGATTTTTTTTTTCTCCCCGCTCCAAACCAGCCAACCGAAAGCCAGGTGGAGGGGGTAGATCTTCCATGCATTCTGTTTATTTCTACGTGCAAAAGCATCTTCTTGGTGTGTCGCTAACCTGGTTGAGCTGTGGTGCTATTTTTAGCAGCCCTTATGGCGTATGGACAAGGAGCAGTGTTTGTGAGCAGCCCAGCCCAGGGGCTGGCCCAGGGCCCAGGGTGGCAGGTTCCTTCCTCCCTGCCTGGCCAGGGGGGCCTGCAGGGGCTGGGGAGCTCCCCTGTCCCCAGTCCCGCACAAGGAAATCTGTGTAAAGCATTACTCTTCGGTTCCTGTGGCCATGGTAACCGACTTGGATACATCAAACTTGACTAATTAACCTAATGGAGAGTCGTTTCCAGGCTGAGTCTCTCCCCTCGGGTTTCAGAGCCGAACTTGTGTTGTCTGATCCGCCGGCAGCCTCCACAGCCAGTGCAGACTTTTTCAGAGTGGTTTCTTTCACAGGTTAGTTTGAACTGGGGAGGATGGCTCGAATCAGTCGGATGTCTTGCGTGCCTTTCTTGCTCTGCATTCCCCTCTCCTGGTAATCTTTCAGATTCCCATGGAAGGAAGGTCCCGAACTCAGATGGAAAAAACTTGCTCTGATTTCTTCACTTTCACCTCACCCAGTCCAAGGGATACTTTTCTGCATCTCTCCTGTTTCTGCATTGCAGGATCTCTGCCACCTTGACTTCCTGTTTAAAAACCTGTGAAATCCTCAGGCTTTGAAACAAAGCAGCCCATCCTGGAGATGTCTGTGCACATCTTCAAGTTCCCTCATCTTAATGTACTGGTAGTTAAAGGCATTGCTGCTTTGCACTGTTTCTCCTGGGTTTAATTATTATTTCAGTGATTGGAGCTGCAGACTGCAGCAGGGACTTAAAGAGTTCAGCCTCAATTAAAAACCACCCTGTGCCAGGCAGATAGCAGCAGGCAGCTCTGCTATTCTCAAGTGTCTCCAGCAGTCCATCGAAACACCATGTGATGGGCTCTGTTGAGAAATCTGAGTAGGCAGAAAGCAGTTTCTGGGATAAACTTTGTGAGTGCTTCTCAAAATAGCCTGAAAGCAAGGTTTTGCTTTCCACAGCCACTTGAGTCTGGCCAGAATTTTTCGTGAATTACTAAATATTTCGAAGGTCTGATCTTCAAAAACCATAAGATCCTTTTTTTTTTTTTTCCTTCTCCTTTTTGATGCTGCCTCTGGTATGTTTAAACTTAGAGGATTTGCATTTTCATGTCTTTTTAGCCTTAATTGAAAGTGCCGGTACCTTCCTTACTTGCAGCTCCAGCTTTTTATATTTTTCAGCAAAGCTGATGACCTCGTGTTTGACCCTTGCAAACCTCTTGGGGCAGTCCAGCAAACAAATGTGGTGTGAGAAGAGCACATGATAGTAGCCTGAGCTATTACCCTGGTCAGTCATTGACCAGGAGTCTTGTTTTTTTTTTCCTTTGAAGATCTGCTTAATCATTGCCATTGCAGCCCCTGCTGTGCCAGGCACCTGGAGGGGTTTGCTGGCCTCTCCCCGTGATGTCCCAGTGAGGAGGGAGGTGGCAGAGGGGGCTTTAGAGACTCCAGCGCTGTAATCAGGTTTTACTGGGCAAGAGATTGTCATTGATACCCCTGGGATTTGGCATCTATATAAATACACGAGCCGAGCTCTGTTTTAGTGCGTAGGTTCACGTCAGTTCATTTGTCTGGGAATGGGGCTGGGAGCATCTCACCACCACGGTTCCTTCCCTGTGGTTTCTATTCCCAGTTTAACCCACAGTCTGATGAGGTGGGGCTTGCTGAGGGTAAATCCCTGTAAATGCTGGTGCAGCTGGAAGTGGCTGCTTCAGACGTGCCTGATTTCAGGACCAGTTGAGAGATGGGGATAAAAACTGCGTGGCTAAAAGTGATGTGGACTAGTGCCCGTGGGCCAGGGTGCTGCATGAATGACTGAAAACTTGTGGAGCAGCTCTGAGATCTCAGAGTTGGGAGTTGTTTTTCCACCCTTATTTACTGTAATACCTCTGGGTGACACAGAGCATTGGGGAGATGCTGCTAAATGGAATTCTGCAGCTGAATTCACACTGGAGAAATGAGAACTGCTTCTTTTTGTTGGGGAAAAAATAAATCTGCTTTTATCACATCCTCGTTATCCTTACAGCTTGTGGCTTGGAAAATGAGAGAAAATTGATAGTGAGGGCTGAGTGACATGTGGAGAGAGGTAAGATCCTGGCTTTCTGTGGGCCTCATTTCACCAACTTTCTTGTCCTTCATGCGTTTGCTGATGTGTCAGTGGAACTGAATTTCATTGGCCAAAACGCGGTGTGAGTGGATATCTTAGATTAGCTCTCAATTGCCTGCCCAAGGGTGATTTTAAGCGGGGCTTCCAGCAGCATCCCTGCTCTTGGAGTGTCTTTGGCTGTTGCTCCCCCTCTCCCAGGCTGGCTGTCTGCATGAGGGGCTTCTCTGCAGAGAGCAGCCTGTGTTCTGTGCCCACGTACTGTGCAGAAGCCATGAAAAATGTTGTTCAGATGACAGCGATTTGGGGTAGCTCTAGAAAATAATTTTCTGCTGGTGGATAGTACCAAACTATTTCCTTTCACCCGCTCCCTCCCTTCCCCAAAACAAAAGAAGAGATGAAAGGATTCATTAGGAATTATTCACTCAGCTCTGCCGCCTGTCTGAGATCTGGCTGTCTGCGTTCATCCCCCAGCTCAGGGAAGGTCAGAGGGCATCTCCCTGGGGAGGATTTGCTGTTGACTGAATTGCACTCTGTCATTATCCTGCTGGATAACGAATGCAGTGGCCTCATTGGCACTGGCTTCAGAAAAAGCACGGTCATCTGCATGTGGCCTTGAGGCGAGAGGCGAAAACCTAAGGAGAGCAGTGTGGAAAACCTCATCTTGTGGGAGAGACACGGGGCAGACCCGGGCAGTTTGGCACAGTGGTTTGCTTGCTGCGTGATGCTGAGCAGGTCTGCAGCTGCTCTGGACCTCTGCATTATCTCGTTGGAGGTGAGGGAACACAGCAAGAGGGTTTAAAGGACAAAATTCCATCTGATGAGATGAAACTAGTTAAAGCTGTTCCTGTTCTCTTCAGTGGAAAATGTGGCATGCTTGCGACGCAGTTTGAAATATTTTAATGAGATTTAAACAATTTTTTTTCCTCTTTGTTTTGTTTTCAAATAGATTTCCTGAAAGAAAAACATACAAATCCCCCTGAGCTAATTGGTGTGTGATTTGAATTCAGCTGCTACCTTGGAAGAGCTTTTCCAGCAGCTCATCTGAAAACAGCCTTTCCCACAATATTGTGGGTTGTCAGTCAATGCTAAAGGATCTTGAAGTCGCTGGTGGGAAGGAGAAGGATGTGTTTTGTTTGATATGCTGCATCTTTTAGTTCGAGTGTCGTAAAATACTGAGAGATGTGTGAAAGACCCTAATGGAGAGAAGCTATCAGAGGGATGAAAGTCACGGTAGCTGGAAACGTGTAAGAAACAGTTGTGGGCGCCGGAGCCCGTTGGGCTGGCTGAGGAAGTAGACAGACCTGAAGAAAAATTTGCATTTTAAGCACCAATTTCAGATGTTACCCACTGCCTGGTGCCTTGATCTTCTGGCAGCCAGAGGCTTAGAAGGGCTTAATGCTGTGCCCTTGCAGCGTGTGGTTGCACGTTGCTGAAGCACTCTGGGGGTGGCCAGATGCAGCCCTGTGAAGTGAAGTATTAAGCTTCAAATGTTGGCCTTCGTTCCCTTCAGGCTAAGTCGGTTCCCTGGAAGATGCTGTGATAAAAATTGCAGGCCCAGGTAATTTGTGTCCTGATGATGAGCAGCAGAGAGGAGGGCAAGAGTTTGTGTGCCTGCTTATTGCTGTCATCTGTCTTGCAATCAGATATTTATGAAATGGCCTTTTGTGTTGCAGTGCCGGGTGTGTGAGTGCATATTTAAGTGGTTAGTAAATATAGTCAGTTGCTAGATTGGATCGTATCATCCTCTTAATAAATATAGACAGTGATGTTTTGCATCTGGGTGTTTTGACAGCGAAGTACAGGAGGAGGTGGTCTTAGTGAGTTTAACGTCTTGTACCTGAAGCAGGGCAATAATTGCTTAAAATCACTGTAATTCTGCTACCAGCATTAAAGGGCATAAAATCATCCTGTGCTGTAATAAACCAAAAAAATTACAGCTGCCTGGAGAAGTCTCATTGCTCTAATCCGGGACAAAGTGTGTGTGACTGGTTGTGGATCAGTTTAATTTTTTCTGGGGTCTGACCCTCTGGATTCCTGTCGCTGCAAGGAATCCTCCTTGGAAGGCAATCACCTCCAGGCTGGTGCTCAGCTGAGCGATGCATGACCAAGTAGTAGCTTGTAGCATTTATGAACTAGGGCAGAAGTAGATCCCTTATTCAGACAGAGCTGTGTAAGCCTCCAGTGCTCTATACTAGGCCCCAAATTTGCCTACGTTATAAATAAGTCTGTGGCTGTGTGCTTGTGTGTTTCTTTTTTTAAGCTGAAGGCAACCCCTTAAGCTCTTCTCTGCAGGTCTGTTCAAGCTGGGGCATGGGGAATTCCTAAGAGGATTATCATGGTTTACTTGATACAGAACTTGAACTTGAGCAATGGCTTATCTTATCAGTGATAAAAGACATGGAAATGAAGTTTACGTAACCAAAGAGGCCTTGAACTGTGGCTTTTTTTTTTTCCCCTCTTCTGGAAACTGGAATGACAGATCTCCTGAGTTCTCTGCTCGCATCTGCAGTGCTTATTATCTGGTGTGTACTGTCTGCTTACCACTGGCATTTATTTCCAGCGCTGTGTTTGGAGCTGTCCTCTGAAAAAAAGAGAAAAGAAAAGGGGTTGAGGCAGAGGCTCGGCAAGAGGAGTTGTGGACATTCCCAGCTTTTGCAGGAAAGCTTGGTGTCCTTGCTGGAGAGGCTGGTGCCACGTGGCTTGGTTGCAAGCCCCTGTGTTTCCACCCAGCTCAGCGGGTGATTTGAAGAACAGCAGATCCATTTCATCAGTGGGCTGTGAGCACGGGGCTGGGAAGGCTCAAAAGTTGTGAGTAAACTTCACCCTGAGAACCAGAAAATGCCTGGGAATAGATGAACACGCCTTGTCTGTTTCCTGCTGGAAAAAGTAAATGATTGGGGAGGGCCAGGATAATCTCCTTTGTGGCAGCTGGAAAATGAATGCAGACAAATGTGTGCTGCTGTGCTCTGGCTCTGCTGAGCCATCGCTCTGGCACAGGCTGGGTGCCGTACCCGGCCCTCTGCAAAGGTGAGGGAGGTGCTGCAGCAGCCCAGCTGCTGCTGGAGGAGGAGAGTGGCCTGAGCATCACGGCTCTGATCCTGCTGGACGTGTCTGCGTGGGCTGGGCTGAGCAGCTGTGTGCCCAGCAGGGCTGCAGGGCAGGACAGGCTGGGCCACCTGCTGATGCCACCCTCCATCAGCCCCTGCCACCTCCCCTCCGCAGGGGGACGTACACCCTGCTCAGCAAGCAGCTCTGTGACCAGGCATTAAAGGGAAGAGAGGAGCCTTTCCACCCTGCCACATTACAGTGGCTTTGCCTGCCCTGGTGTCCTACACCTGCTTTGTCTGTGCTGCGTGGGAGGAATTTTATTTTTTGAGCTCTTGCTGTCACAGATTGTGACAATGCCACAGAGGTCTGGGCCGCGCCGCGCTTCCCACAGAAGGGCTCAGCAGACAGTGGAAGGCTGGCAAGCTGACAGCACTTATTAGAGGTAACCTTCAGGAAATGCCACACACAGCCCTCGCTGAGCTTTCTGGCTCCAGGCGCATACAGTATTTACACCACGCTTCTTGAGTTTCCCTGAAGGCTCTCAGCCTGCAGCTGCCTTTCTGTGCTCTGCCACCTGCCCCGTGTCCTCATGCTCCAGTGCCTGGGGTGGGCTCTGCCTGCTGGCTTCCTCTGGCTGGGGGGGGCTGGTGGCACCAGCTCTTCCTCTGTCCTTTGGCCTCCTAAAAGGTGCTTGTTGTAATCCAGTTCTGGAGCCTGGGGTAAAGCCAGCACCAAGTTTTCACACTTGTGTGTGCAGGGAATGAGCTGTTAAGAAGTGCAGCACTTGCACAGCAGCTCTTTGTTGAAATGCAGGGGAATTACACGGGATCAGCTCTTTTGGCTGAGCAGGTGACTTGCTTGAGTGGCTGTGTGTGGAGTTAAAAGCCAAACTCTAAGCACGAAGGTTTGAAAAAATTTTCTCAGGTTCTCTTGATGGTGTGTTTTTCATCCTACATGGGGTGGGAGGAAGGAAATGTGATACTATCTGGTTCTAGTAAATGACAGTGCTGAACAGCACCTGAGTACTTTGTGGTGCCTGAGCCTGGACTAGGTAGGTGTGGGGAAGCAGTATTACGCACCCCATTGGGACATTTCCCCCAAAAGCAGGTCAATCATTTTCTCTGCTTCCTGGCTGAGAGGTTGGGGAATGTATATCGGAAGGGTGGGCTTACAGGATGTGCTCTAGCCTTGCTCTGCTGCCCCCAGAGTTGGCAGCTCATGCATCTTCTACAGACCAAGAAGTGCCTTTTTTCCAGCAGCAGGCGGCTGGAGTTTCATCCACCCACTCTCATCCTGCTGCTTGCAGTGTACACAAGTTGCTTGATGCTCTGCTCCCTTCCGTGAAGGGTCAGCTGTGATCCTTCCCGAGTGGAGCTGCTGTAGGAGCAGCAGAAGACTGCTGTCCTGCTGGATGTTACCCTGCTTGGCGCAGGTGGGAACTCCCTGCTGCTTTGCCCTGCTGGTGTTGTCCTCTGGGATACTCCAAAGCCTGTTTTGGCACTTAGAAAGATAGAAGCCTTTCCTCCCTGTGAGGAAAGAGAACTGTCAGAGCGGAACCCATGGAGTGGCATTAAAATCCCACTGCATTATCTTTAATTTCCCGTAATGCTCGGCTTGGAGCCCCTGGTTGCTTGGCCTTGCTCGGTGGGGAAGAGCGGGACAGACTGCCTCAGGCCGAGGTGCCTTGGCTGTGTCAGCTCTGAATCCTCTGCTCCTCTGGTGTGGATTTAATTTCCACGGTGCTGCAAATGCTTCCCCAGTGCCCAGCTATCAATTGAAAAGCAGTGGAGGGGTCTGCGGAGGGGGTGGCGGTGGTGGGGAATGACTTGTGGTCTCCATGGCAACCCACAGACGATAAATGGATCAATGTGCTGTTCTGCACCGTCTGAAACTCAAGTGGCACCGGCTAAATCTGGGGGCTGCCTTTGCCTGCCAGATCCTGCTGTGGGGTCATTAGTGTGAGACAGCTCAGCACGGAAACCTTCCCATCAGTGTGCCTCCAGGATCTTGCCACAGAGTATTTGGGGTTTGTGCTGGAAACCCACACTTGGCTCACTCTTGGCACACTTGGGGATTGGGGTGTTTAGAGCTGCACCACTGCCTTGGGCTTAGGTGCTGTTATGGGCAACTGGCCAGGCATCCAAGTCCCTGGATTTGGAAAGGGTGGAGACAAATGGCTGGCTTCCCTTCCAGCACTTTTTAAAACCTCCAGCTCTTTCTGCACAAGCACAGGGAAATTTATAGGGTTGTTTGTTTGTTTTTTTTTTTCTGTGAGTTAAAGGCTCAGAATCCTGGATTAGGTTTGTGTTGGGGTGGTGGGTAAGGACAGCTGCCTTTGTTCTCACTTCTGCTTCTGGTGCTGTGGATAAACAGAAAATCTGTCTTCTGAGCTGCAGCTCTAGTGTTTCCAATGACCACATTTGCCTACAAAAGTATATGCTGATCTTCCCCCGCTACATTTCATGATCTGAAGTTTCCAATCCACTGCTTTTTAAACAAGAGTCTTTCCAGTGCTGAGGTCTTTTATGTCCTCTGGAGTCACACCTGGCTTAGGTCCAGCCAGAGCCTCCCCAGTTCTCCGGCAGGACAAGGACTGGTGTGACTGGAGGCAGTGGCTGTGTGGCTTTTTTTGGCCCATGCTTTTCTGGCTGTGGGAGGGGATAATCCCAGGTGTCTCCAGTGCCTTGAGTGCTGCAAATCTAAGGGACCACTTTCTTCTGGTGTCAGAGCTTGGCTGTGGTGATGAGGTTCTGTGCAGACAAGCTGAGGATCTGAGGCGCTGCCTGGCCTTGACTGCTCTCGCATCTGGGGGCATCAGTGCTTTTTCCCTCACAGCAGGAGGAAAACTGTTGCCTTCTATTTTGCAAAGGGGCCTGGAGAGATGAGTTGCCAGAGGCTGCACCTGAGGCTTGTGATGAAGCTGGGAGCACCTCACAGAGCTCTTGAGCTTGAGTTTTCTGCCCAGACTTACATCTGAGATAAATACTGGTGTCTGTAGTGCTCTTCACACCTTGATTTTCAAGTGCCTTTTGGGATGATTGGAGGGACTCTGATTGTTTGGGCAGGGTTATGGGTGCATTTCACTTCTAATTTGTGGGGTTGTGTTTGTAATTTTGTTAATTCAGACAGGTATTCACTTCTGTCTGCAGTGGGGTGGAAAATCCCCTGAGTATGCTCTGAAACTACTTTCTGTTGTGGTTCTATCTGTCCAGCTCTGCCTGTAGCCCCTGGCATGTCCTGCTAGCAGGGCAGTTCCCTGTCACACATCCAGAGCCCCTTTTGGAGATCACTGTTGCTGTTTATAAAGGCTCAACTGTGGGACAGTCTGGCCAAATGATCCGAGCTCGTAATTCTGTGTGGTGAGGCGCTGAAATGTCCAAGAAATCTGCCATCTCTGTTGCCTTGTGAATAATTTATGGATCTCTTGACTCCAAGCTCATAAAAATCGATAACTCTTTGTGGATTTTTTTTTTTTCCCCCCAGCAGCAGCTTGGTTAAATTCTCCCATTCTTTTGAGTTGCTGATATTGAAAGGCTGTGGCTTGTTCGCTTACCCTGAGCCATGTTTTCTTTTTCGTAGCAAAATTGATCCAGGTTTTTCCACAGGGCTGTCTGTCACTGTTCTTCACCAGGATGTTTGGCTCGGGTTACTGAAGGAGATGACCTCCCTGCACCTTTTCCATGGGCTACTGCAAGTGTTTGGGCTGTTAAAACTCCTGCACTGGGGCAAAGCTGCAGAGCCTGGAGAGGTCCAAGTGTTTGAGCGTCGTGCACTGGTTAAGAAGAGGTTTCAGCAGCTGCTGAGAGTAACTGGCAGCACCAGGCCAGCTCCTGCCAGTACAACTTGCAGCCCCCTTAGCCCAGAAATTCAGATATGGATATGTTAATTTATTCCTCTAATTTCTAGGCTTCTCTCCGAACACTGAAGCGCTCTGATGATCTTTGCTCCCTGTCAGGCTTGGAAACGAAGCCTGAAGTGTACCAGTAACAGCTGTGCCCTCTGTGTTGGGTTATTATCCTCTCAGAATTTAATAACGTGACACCCCTTTTTACTGGATAGCTTGTCCTTCCCTCTAGGAACAGATCGATAACAGACTTGTATCTGCTATTTGGATGTAATTGCTAGTGTCAGCTGATGTCTGGTGCTGTTTCTCCAAACAGCCCTTGGAAGCTCAATAGGGCTGTGGGGAGTGAGAATTTCTTTTCCAGACTGGTGTTGCACCACATCAAAGAAGCCTTGAAACGAAGAGACGGTTTTGCAGAGAAGTTTCCCTGCTCCCTTCTCTTCCTGCTTGTGTTTGGTGATGTGTGGGCTGTGAGCTGGGGAGGGGGAGAGGAGAAATGGAGCCTCCAAAGGCAGTGGTGGATGGCTGTGTCTGAGCCACAGTGCTGCCTTTGGAGGACTCCAAGGAAATTCAAGCTGACTGCTTAGCAATGGTCTCAGTCTGCAGAGCATGCAGATTTCATAAGTTAGCTGTAGATGATGGAGGAAGGGTTTGGCTTTGAGGCAGGAGAAGGCAAGAGGGTTCTCCTTTGCAAACAGTTTATTCTTGCTGAGTCTTTAGGGTAATGGAAGAGGGTAATTGCTGCACTTTCATGCATCTAGTCCATGGGTTGCCTGGGAAAGGAGGAGGAAATGATTCAAGTGCAGTGCAGGGAATGTAGGAAATATGGGAGGCTTACTCCAAGGCCAGCCAACCCCTGCGTGGTCCTCCCTCTTCCTAGTTCCAGTTTTCTCCCTGGTTGCAGGGAGTCTTTGCTGGGGTAACTGATGGCATTCTTAGCTGTTGGGAAAGAGAGAGGGTGAGTTGTGGGTAATCTGAGGACTATTTTGCAAGGGAGCAAGTACTTTTTTTTAATGAGTGGGTTTGAGGTGAGGATTATGTGCATGGAAATACAGTACGCAGAAAATAGAGGTCTATAGTAACTATAAAAAAAGTCTGCACCATCTAGAACTAAAAAAAGACTTCATAAATACTTCCTAGCCATGGGGTTGGCCTGTTGTAATCCTGCGAGGAAAGAGAAGCTGAGTGATTGATGGTTGGCTCCATCCTGCTTTATCCCTGGATACAGAGTACTGTATTAAATATGGTTGCCTCTTGGTATCACACACATAACAAGAGGCATAATATTACGTTACAGCCTGTGTAGCTGTCTGGGGGAGGTCCATGGGATGGCATTCCTGCCTCATCTCAGTCTGTGACAGAACTCCCATAGATGGAGTCAAGGCTGGGCCCTCGCTCTGTGTATTTGTTTAATCACCCTGTCTCCAGAGAATGCCGAACTGCTGGGAATTGCAAAACCCTTTCATTAAGAGTCCTTGATGCCCGTTTTACTGGCTGAAAGCTGCGTGCCAGCATGGGCATATTTTTGTTTATTTATAACACCTGCATTTACAGCGCTGCGCAAATCATCTGCAGACAGGGAAGAGTACTTAAACCCCCTTGGGGGGATGGGGGAGGTATTTGGAAATATAAAACCTGCCCTATGCAGCTGCATGTGCTTCCACTGACCAGAGCTGTGACCTGCAGTTGGCCTGTGCTGTGTACTGCACTTCCCTCTCTCTCTTTCTATTTTTTTTTAATTTTCATTATTATTTCTATTTTTGTACCCAACTAAACTGAGAGGTGGAGGGGTGGAACAAGACAGATGGATATAATGGGGCTAAATCCTGCCCAGCTGTTTTCTCAGCAGCCATCTCCCTTACAATCCCAAGGAAATAAATGCTCCTCTTGAGGGTCCTGTTGGTTAATGATGATTTGAAGAGTGCACACAAACATCTCTGCAGATGCAGCCTGCCTGTGAGATTCCGGTCATGCAGCGAGCCCTGGGACCCCGCTCCTCTCGCATTCAGTGCCATGATAAATCATTCATAGCCTCAGCAAATGCAATTCTCTTCCTTGCTCTGCACATAAACAGTCCAGGACCCTGAAGAAAGCCTGTGTTTGTAGTCCTTGGAGGATGAGGCAAGTGCTGTGACAGCTGGGAGGATCTGAAATTAAAGTTATGGGAAAGGCTCTGAGTGCATGACTGTAAAAGCAATTTGGTATGGGTGGGTGTTTTGGTTTGTAGCTGTTCTAGGGTGATGAAGGGTGAGCAGGGATGTGCTCGTGTCCTGATGAATCAAAAGTATTGCTGTGCTTATATCCCTTGTTTTGTAGGGGTTTGATTGCAAACATTGATTGTGATGTGTTGTATGTGGTTCTGGTGTTCAGGATAAGGGAAGAGGTAAAGAGGTGCTGGAGTTGGAAGTGGAAGACTTTTTATTGTAGTTGAGCAAAATGTAGGTTGGTGAAGGTCTCTGGATTTTGTGCATTTGTTCCAGCCCGAGGTGTGCAGCAGGTTGGCAGGGTGGAGGGGAGCCTGGAGTCAGCTCCAGCTTGGAGAAGCAGCCTTGTGTAATACCCAAAGCAGGGAGGAGTGGCAGCTGTGTCCACAGGAGCTCCTTGTGCTGAAGCTGGTGCAGAAAGGGAGAGTGTGAGGGGGGGCAATGGGACCCTGTGTGGACACCAGAATGTCAGTGTGTCTTGGCTGAGGTCTGCTTTGAACAGCCCTGCTCTCCCCTGAGCTCAGCTCGTGGCCAGCATGGCCCTGTTCCCGTTAACATCCCTGCTCACTTCCCCCTTTACGGGCAGTGTGTGGGTTCCTTGGTATTTCAGCCCTAATGCCCTGGAAACCCCAGGTGAGGGAATTCCCTTGGCCATTAACAGCTGGCAGCTCTGGCCAGAGGAGGGATGGGCTGGATAGCTGCATCTCTCTCTGTTCCAAGCAGAGATCCAGCCCTTAAACTTCACTCCTCTCTAATTTGGGTTTCTGGTAATGGGTGTTGCACAGCGAGCTGCTGCAGGGAAAGGGAAAAACACACACGCACCTACACGCGCTCTGGAAATATGTCAGAATTGGGCTTGCTGAGAAGCTCAAGCCCAAGCATGACCTACTTTGAGACTGTTGTAATCTCTAGGGGAATGCCCTCTGGATTAGATCAGTGTGATCCTATCAATTTGTGCTTCAGGCTGGAGGAAGCACTGACAAAATTGCTTATTTTCCCTTTTTGTGCAGGAAGTTTGTTTTCTTTTTTTTTTTTTTTCCCTTTTCCTTCTGGCATTTAGACTTGAGACCAGCAGAGGTGTGTTTGACAAGTGCAACAGCCTTGGGCTCTGCTTTACCATTATGTGTCTGTGCTGAGCACCTTCTTTCTAGACTTTTTTCTGAACATGGAACAGCAAAGTCCACCCTTGTTTGTGTCTCAGTGATGCTGTCTGGGAGAGGCTCTGGTCCTGGCCATGGAAAGATGCTGCAGCTAATCCCTCCAGTATCATTTTAATATTCAGCTGTTTCAATCTGTTTGTTTGGGTTTGTTCTTTTTGTCTGATCTGCTGCACTGAGAGATGCTTTAATAAAATGTGAGAAATTTTCCAACCCTCTCGTCACCAGCCATTGTTTATGTAAGAGCTTGGAATCTTTCTTTATTTTTTTTTTTTACCCAACTAAAAAATTGCTTCCAGAGCTCAGCAAGGATGTGCATATCCACAGCAAGAAGGAAATAAACAGGGAGGCTGCATTTAATTTCAGCGTCTGCCAGAAAGTGGGAAGCCAGCCCTTGCCAAGGAAAGATTTTTGGAATAGAGGTGTCCCACACTTAATTTTCCAGGAGACTTTCTGAAAATAAAGAAGCTGGAATGGAAATAAAGCTTGCTGTGATGAAGAGAAATCGCTGCCCTGTTGGCTGGGAGTTTGGCCTTTGATTGCAGAGGTAGCTTTGCCTCGGGTGGCTCTGGGGGGCTTTCAGAGAGGCTTTTCTCCCATCTGCAGTACCTGACACAGCCAGAGGAGTGAGGGGTGTTTGGTCCACTGGTGTGAATTGTTCTGCCAGACTTCAAAGAGAAGTGGAAATACCTAATCTATCGCTTTCAAAGGGAGGAATAAAATATTCTGATAGATTCTAAATGGAATCACATCAGCGGTGCCTCTTCCACCTTTGCCTTTGAGCTGCTCACTGATCTTTCTGATTGGGGTAATGCAGTGAGGAGGATACAGTATTCCCTTGAGGGGAGCAGCTTGTGAACATTACTGTTCAGTCAGCCTGAAAAGCTCTATTACAGACAGATTTAGACCCGTCTTTGTGTGCTGAGAGGCACAGCCTGGCTTCCGGGGGCAGGCTTTGTCTGGAGGACAGGTGCACATTGGGCTGAATTATATTTACCCTTTTTATCTGCTGCCTGCACCGCTTTCACCTGCCGTCTCAGGGATGGGGCTGCTGAAAGAGGCTGCAGTTCTGGGGTCTGTGGGGCCCAGCAGTGAGGATCTGTCCTGCAGGACTGCAGCAGCATCTCTTGCTCAGGCCCATCCGGGTTTGGCAGCCCTCCAGACACATAATGAGTTGTCCTCTGTGAGACCGGGAAGGTGAGGCTAGAAACAGATTTGCAAACAAGCCAACCGGTATTGATTTTCTTCATTTCCCACATATCCTGCCAGCTTTCTGTGCAGCAGCCTGGCAGCTGGGAGTTGTGCTCGTTGCCAGTGAGACTGGAGCAAGCTCACAGTGTCTGTGGGGCTGCCATGGCCATGGGGTTTCCCTGTGAATGTGGTCAAGCTCAGTTGATTGTCATGTACAAAACTGGGTGAGACGTGTCTGATATTAGCTGCTGCTTTTGCTGTCTTATGTATTTCCGTGCCTTAGTACTTGAATTTCAGTCCTGAGAGCCTGGTCTTGCAGTGAAAAGCGCTTTGTCTGCACATGGAAAAAGTCCCAGAAGGTCTCTGTGTGTTACTGAGAGCTGCTGAAGACAAGTGGGGGAGATTAAAGTCAGGTGGATAAACCATCAGCCTCATTAAATCTGCTGCGAGAGTGTCTTCAAGGTTTTGTCTGCGTTTCCAGAGTTCTGTAATAGCTTGCATTGAGCTTGAGGAGATGTCATGTAGGAGTTTTTGGATCAATATGAATATGGAAAAGGGAGAGGATTTCCTGAAAGCACAGTACAGACTGTTCTCTGTGTCTTGCAGCCACACTGGCGCATTTGAGAACGTACCTTTTATCTCTGTCGTTGTGCTCTTTGTGTCCATCCCTTGAGGAGTTTCAGCAGGACAGATGGGATTGTTCAGCCTTCACAGAGATGCTGCTCTTCCGTGCTTCCCTGTAGTGGGGCTGTCTCTGATGCTCTTTGAGTGTTGAGCCTCCCACGTGTCCTGGACAGACCACAGGCTTCCCTGCCTTGCTCTGCAGAAGCAGCACAGCTGGAAACAGCAGAGTGAGTGCCAGCTGCTCACTGACATACTGTGGGATTGGGCTGCATCAGGGAGTTTTTAGAGAAGCAGGCTGTAAAGCTCTTGTACTGGAAATGGAGGGGGAGGCATTCCTTGGGTAGCCGCAGAAAGCTGTTGCAGGGCGGTTTTGGTGCCCTGGCTGCTGTAAGAGGAGCAGAACTGTTTCTCTTCATGCCTCGATTCTCAGCAGGAGGGAGTACACGTGGTGGTGTGCCTGGAGTCACGGCCTTTCCCATGGCCGTGCTTCTGGATCGTGTCCACTGGGGTGGGTGAGTGCCTTTGAGGCAGCTGCAGCACAGCAGCCCTGGCCACACCAGAGGAGCAGCTCATGGAGAGGTCCCAGCTCTGGCACGTTGCTGTCCCAAGGCAGGGCCAGGGTCAGCTCTACAGAGCAGTTTGCCAGAGCTGGCTTAGCGTGGCCACAGCTGTCGGTTTGGGTGCCAGGGAAGATGATGCAGAAGGGGAGGGAGGAAGGAAAAGTTCTCTGGGAAATGGCAGGGACAGCAGGAGAGCTGTGAGGGTGAGGCCTATTGATTACACGCTCATCTCAGTTTCCTTTGTGCCTCTCTTTGAAGGCATAACTGCGTGGACAAAGAAACCCTGTGCAGCAGTCGGAGGAGGATGGTGGTGGAGCAGGGTCTGGTGCAGCCTCTGGGAACCAAAGCTGCGGAGTGGGATCTGTTTGGGCTTTAACCAAACTTTGGCAGCAATCCTGACTTCCTGGAGACAGCAGGATGTCCCTGGTGAGACAGGCTTCCTGGAAGAGTTTGGTCTTGGGATGGGGTCTGTGTGCTCTGGTGAAGGCAGCTAGCGTGTGGGCTCACTGAGCAGCTCTGAAATGTTGAGGACGTCTTTGTGCGTCACTGTAGGAATCCATAAAAGTCCTATTCATGCACTTGGCATTATAAAGTTTAAAGAACCATTTATGCAGGGAACTAGTCTTGCCCTTAGAAAGAGATAGCTGGCTCAGCAGCTGCGTGCAGCTCAGTTGTCGCCACATGGTCTAGGATTTATTCTGCTTGTAAAACGCTGCATTTAAAGAATGCTTCCCCCAAAGTCACTTGTGCCACATTCTTTGTATCTGAGTATATTCCCTTATCTTTCGGCTCCTTACTTTCCAAGTACAATACAGATTAGCTGTGGAAAATGTCCAGTCCCTCTGGAGGTGGGCAGTGGTGACTGTGAGCCATCTTCTGAGTTGGGAAGCTGAAAAGAAGCATCAAAGTGGTTTACCTGCTTGGAAACTGGGAGACCTGTGGCGTCCTCCTCATTCACATTGACATGCCTGGTTATCTGTTTCAGTGTGTTTGGGTGCCTGTTCTTGCATCAGACGCCCTTCAGTGCGAGGATAGTTTTGCTCCTCAAAATTACACCTTCCCTGAGTCTGGCGGGGAGTGCTGCATTCTCTTGTACTTGAGCCAGAAGGTGCGACCTGCAGGGCTGAGCATTTGCAGGGCATGTCTGTCATCCAGGAACTGTGCAGAAGACAGATCTTACAGCAGTCCCCTCCTCATGTCATTCTGTGGCTGTTGATTTGTGTGTGAGAGCTGGGGGTAGCCTCGTCCTGGGAAATGCCCCCTTTTCTAGGAAGGAATGAAGAGCCAACATAAGTAGGAGAAACAAACCGGTACCACCTTGGCAGCTGTCCTTGAATAGGTTCTTTGGCTGGAAAACCTGAGTGTCCCTGGGTGTGGGCTGTCTGGAGAAGGACAGTTCTGGGTGGATGTAATGAGTGTGACCAGCTGATGGGAGCAGATTGCCTTTCACTCTGTGCACCTCGTGCTAAAAATACCGGAGTGTCATGGGAAGGGAGCGGTGTGGGTTGGAAAGCCTGTGTGTGGGCAGAGGTATGGTAGCAGCCTGTTCCTTGGGAAATGCTGAGGGAGCCCAGCACCACTGGAGCAAGGACCCAGCACACGGAGAACCAGGCACTGCAGCCTCTCACAAGGGGCACGGTCTCCTGGAGGAGAATGGATGTTCATGGTGATGTTTGAGAGTGAAATGTGATGGGTGATGCAGCTCTTTTCCCAGGTTTCTTACAAGTCTGGCTGTGTCCTCTGCATGTCACTGACCGAGTAACACACTTGTTTTGTTGATCTGGAGTGGGAAAACATAGCTGGAGTGGGAGTGCACATGGCAGATGCTTGTGTTCTCTCAGAAAGCCTGGGGGTAGTAAAGACCTAATTAGCATTCTTGTGAAGGCAAGTCATAGGGAGACTCCAAGATTTAGGTTTGCAAGGAGGGAGTTGGCATCAGTGAAAACAACAGATTGCTGGAAATGTGCAAGCAAAGTACTTGATGCTCTGGTGGAGGAGAGAAGGCGGCATGGCAGGGGCGGTGGGAACAGTCAGGTACGTGGTACAAGGGCGCAGACTCGCTTCAACATCGATGGGATGGTGGCCTGAGTCAGTGTCCTGTGTTAGTGCCTTGTGCTTTCTGTTGAACCCCACTCTGATGGTGCTGAGGTGGGAAGACCTGTCTCAGGATTTTGACTTGCTGAGGAAAGGTGAGCTGTGCAGTGCCAGAGGGTCACCAGGTGCCCGAGTACCAGACTGTCGACTGTCAGGAGTTAAGTGGCAGATTGCTTTGTCTCTGCAGTCGCGTTTCATTTGTTGTTCTGGAAGGTTTTCTTTGGAGATGATCCAGGAATAAAATCCTTGTGTGAGGCCAGTGATTTCCAAAAGTTTGTGATTGTTTTTCCCTGTACCCTTTTGTCTCTGAAGGAGAGCTGCACATGTGCTTATGTTGGCCGGGAGTGATGCTCTTGGAGAAAGCAAATTAATGTTTAAGACATTGAACCTCCGGTGTAGAGCTAATCATCATATTTCTGCATTTGCAGTATGTTTTCTGGCTTTCATTTATCATGGTGAAGTTTAGTTGAGCACAGCTCTCTTGCTGGTCTTCCAGTCCTCTGCCTGAGGCACATATGCTTCCATTAATTTTCTGCTATTATCCACTCGGGTGTCCTGTGTGATCTAACATGCTTAATTTCATTCTACTGAGCACCAGCTCTTCCGATCTGAAGTTAGCAGTGTGATTTGCAAGCACCATAAGGAAATGAATCTTTCTTTTCTGGAGATAACTGCTTCCTGGATTTCTGTTCTATTTGTAATGCACTAATAACCTCCATCCACCAAATCCTGCTCAACTGTTTGTGTCCCCTGGGTTTCTGTTGGACTGGAGCGTTCCTTGTTGTGTTATTGTTGCGTACAGAGCCTGCTGAGGACCCTTTGTGCTTGGTGCTGTTCCAGGTCAAAGCTGCTCAGTGTACTGGATGTGTTACAGGCTCTTCAAGGAACGGTGTTGTGCAGAGCTGCGGCAAATACTTGAAGACGTGGGTGTCAGAGGCCTTTGGAAAAGGAAAAGTTACTACATCTCCATAGGCTGGGCACACAAATCCAGGGCACATGGACTGGTGATGAGTGTGGTGTGAAGCTCTGCTGTAGAGCAGAGGTGATGGTATAAAAGCTGATTTTCAGCAGGCTGAGTTTCAGAGGTGGCCAGCCTACAAAGCATGACCAAGGGCAGAGTCTCTCTGGGAGTAGGTGGGCAGACAGGAGAGCAGAGAGGAGGCTGTGCTGTGGATTTGCAGCTGCTTGATGTTTTTAAAGCACGACTTCAAAGGCGCAGTGCTTTGGGTGTCTTTGTTCCTGAGTGAAAGGGCTGGGCTGCCCCGTGGCTCTGACACCCTTAGGTCCTCTGCAGCATCCCTGTCATCTGCTCTGGTCCTCAGGTTACTGTGTGCAGAGGTGTCTCTGCTTTGATGCATCACTTCTGCGGGGCTGAAATCGTTCATAGCTTGGATTTCCGAGCTGGAAATGCCTGATTATCAGGCCCCAGAGCTGGACAAAAAATGCAGGAAACTTGTGGACTGAGCAAATACCTCTCATAGCAGACTGTTTGCACAGAGAAGTGAAGTTTGGAAGCAAAAGCAAACATGCACTGGCTAACGGAGAGGGCGAGGCAGGGGAAGAACACCGAGACACGTTTCTCTGTCTGCAGGTTCATTTCTCACTTGGTTGCTCAAGGATTTAACGCTGACGATCCACAACTTGACAAGGCAATGTTTTGGAATATACTTGTTAAACCCCTCAGCCAGTGCAAGGCATTTAAGCCAAACAGTTTATGAGACCTTCTGCCTGTGCAGGTGCTTGTGGGCCTGTGTGACCTGGGGGGGCTCTGCTTGCCTTGGGGGTCAGATGCTGCCTGTGACGGGTGAATGGGGAGGTACCTGTGTTTTCACATCACCTCAGGAGTGTGGCCAAGCTCTTGCTCTTAGGGCTCAGGCAGTTGTGCTGCTCAGGGTTGTGTACAAGGTGAATTTAATGAGGCTGCTGGCATAGTTGAGTCCCCCTACCTAAGGGGGATTCTCTGTGTCCCAGAATCGAGTATAAGTGGGCACAGATGCCTATGGAGAAAGGAGGAGCAGGTGAGATTTTCTTTTACAACTCCTTTTATAGTGCCCACATCTTTGAAATGCTTATGTGGATTCTCTCTTGGTGGTGCCAACCACCAGAACAACAGGCAGAAACTGATGCACAGGAAGTTCCACCTAAATGTGAGGAAAGAACTTCTTTACTGTGAGTGACCACGTGCTGGAACAGGTTGCCCAGAGGGGTTGTGGAGTCTCTTTCACTGGAGGTATTCGAGAACTGTCTGGATGCAATCCTGTCCTGTGGTCTTCAGAATCACCCTGCTTGAACAGGGAGTTGGACCAGATGATTTGCTGTGGTCCCTTCCAGCTTGACCAATTCTGTGATTCATAAACCCTCACTCGGGGGTCTGCAAGGCAGCAGGAGGTGTAGGGATGTGTAATGATGGACCAGAATATTTAATTAGCTAATGATGTTCTATAATTTAATTAAAAGTATCTTAGAATATCTAGGCAGCAGGAGAAGTATGTCTTTGCCTCCCCTCAAGCCTACTGCTGATAAGTGTGTTAATCCATTTGCATTTGTTCTGTAAAGGCATGTTTCTATCAGGTTTTCAGGAAAGTCTCTTTCCTTTTAAATGGAAAAAAGATAAGGCAAGACACTTGAGTCCTTTGTGGGTAGAGCCTATAATCCTCCACACGAGGGAAGTTCTGTTTGAGGCTTTGTCTAGCATTTCAGTGGTACAGTATGTTGCTGACTATTCTCAGCCTGCTTTGCATAGGTAATTAATTTGTCCCCTGCAGTCATTTCTCTGTAGTGATAATGCGGTAAATGCCAAACTTAGGTGGTTATGTGTGAGTACGTGTAAAAGAACTAGTCATGGTGTAAGTGACTGAGATGATCAGATGGGTGTGTAGAAAACACCCGTGCATTGAGCATTACCAACAGACTGCACTGTTTTCACCAGGTAATGCAAATAGTTCAGGCTCTGAACAATTCATAGTCTGAGCCTTGATAACAGTGAGTACAAAGAGTGCAGAGCCCACCTGGAAAAATCTTTTTTTATGGGTGTTTTCCACTTAGCCCTTGCACCAGCAAAGTTCTTTTTGGTGTTCTATTTTTTTTTTTTTAACAGATAGAGAAATTGAGGTTTGGAGACCTTAAGTGACATGTTCCAGGAAGATGTTATCAGAGCTGAGATTAGCCGTGGGGTGTTTTGTGGCTTTCCATCTCGTGTTTGTGCTGCTGAACATCTCCGTGCAGGGAGAGCATAGGTTAGGCACCCTGAGACGTGCCAGCTCTGCGTTCCCTTGGGCTGCATGGCAGAGTGCACAAATCCAGCTTTGCCTTTTTCCTTCAAGGGGCAGAAGGGGCTGGTTGCCAGCAAAGAGAGCATTAAAGAGGAGGCCCTGTATGCAAAGGGCACTGTATGTAATTGGGCTGAGCTGTGTGTCAGCTGTTTCCTGCTGTGTGGCATTTGATCTGCAGCAGAGATCGAGTCCCGGTGACGTCGTCCATTGAAGCTGGTGCTGTTGCTGTTTCAAGGGAAGCCTGTATTACTTATTCATGTGGTTTTCAGAAGTTGTCCCGCAAGAATATGTGTGAGGGTCATCTTGGTTTTGTTTTTCCTTCTTCAAATGCATTGCATCTATTAGACATCCTCTTTGTCAGTCACTTCTTCAGAAGCAAACATTTCTGCCATTCTTGGTAGTTTCTGTTTAAAGGGGAAAAAAATTGAGTATCAGCAGAGGCTTCTGTTGTGCGTGCATTTATTTCTTCGCGTGCAAGGTCTTTCAGTGCTCAATTCTAAACGGTTGAATTATTAAACTTGAAAAGCATCTGCTCTTTAGAAAGCATTCACATGTCTTGTAAACATGATGGATAAGGCAGAGCCTAATGCAATTGACAGAGCTTTGTTCATGTTTGGAATATGGGTTTATATGAACTGTTATTTTAAAGCTGTGGGGGTTATGATTTACTGCTGGGGTGGCTGGTGACTGATCTTCTGAAATCAACTCCCTTCCTTGGCAGGATTGAGCATGCTGTGTGGGTCTGGGTTTTCCTGGACCAACATGGTGGCAGCCCAGAGATGGCTCATGGG
The DNA here is from genome assembly GCA_008694505.1 of Cyanoderma ruficeps. Classification (NCBI taxonomy): domain Eukaryota; kingdom Metazoa; phylum Chordata; class Aves; order Passeriformes; family Timaliidae; genus Cyanoderma; species Cyanoderma ruficeps. Next base: position 1,772,636 of record VZDJ01000174.1, read on the forward strand.
TGGAGACGAAAGGCTGGTCCAGGCTCATTTCATTTTGAAAAGTCAAAGCTCCCCCAGCCCATGGATTTGTGCAGGTGTTTTTTTGGATGTTGCTCTCTCCCCCAGAGAAACAGCAGCCACCCATCATGACCTTCAGGGAGGCTTTGGGGAGTGATGGATTTACACTGAGGCATTCCCGACTCCAGGGCTGGCTTTCCTGTGTGCTTTTTCCTCGATGCTTCTGGAGCTCATTTTTTAACCTTATGGATGTGCAGAATAATCAGTTCTGTCAGCAGCTGCCTGGACAGCACAGGAGGCCTGTGCAGCCCTACCTACAGTGTCTGAACCTCTGCTCCAAGGGAGTTTTCTCCCCTTCCTCCCACCCCACCCCACTGAATAACTAACCAGTGCGGAACTGATGGTGGTTGGGAGGCCAAACTGGACTTGAAAACTTTCCCACATAAAATGCACTGGCAGTGCCAGCAGAGATGAGGGCGAGAGAAGACGGCTCTGCTGTGCCAAATCCCTCTTTCATCTCTTTTCAGCTCTTCCTGTGAGGGGTCCTGGCTCACAGCACATAGATGCCTTGTGCAGATGTCTTGGCTGGGAAAGAAATGGCCCCTTTTCCCTCCCAAGCAGAGCAGAGAGATATAAGAAAGCTATTGATCTGCCTGTAGCCAAAGTGAGCTGAGCCAGGCTCTGCGGTGCTTTATTGAGCTGGATTAAGGCTTTGTTACTTACTGGAATTAAAACAAAAACCAACAACAACAAAAAAAGAAGCAAAGAAATAAAAGCTGAAAGGTGAGGGTTTTCTCTGTTGGTAAACAGATGCTGGGTGTTGTTTACCTGCTGGTTATTTGCTAAGCAAAGGAGAGGAAGGAGCAGATGCTGAACAAAGGCTGTGCTTTCTCATCCTGCTCTGGAGGGAAGCAGGCAGCCGTGGGATCTGCCAGGCTCAGGTCTGGGCGGGCTGGCAGTGGACAGTTCTCAGGGGTCTCCTCCAACCTCCTCCAGCAGGAAGAGGGGAACTTCTGACACCTAATCGCTGACATTTAAGAATGTGAAGCTTCAGCCATCAAGTTGCCACTGCAGCAGGGAATGCGGCTCACAGGGATACAGTTACAGGCTCCCAGAGTGTGGATTTCAATCTACGGTTTAAAAAAAGGAGAAAGGAAACTAACCTACAACAACGATCAGCTTTATCTGGGCTATTTATCCACACAAACCATGTGGCCACACCATAATGTGAACAACTGTGTGGATTACGCCTTTTTCCTCCACTAGCAGTGCCCAAGACATGCTTACATCTGGAATCCTTGATGTTTAAATGCTACTTCTGCCTTCTCCTTGGTGCCAAAATGTGTTGAGCGAGCAGCATACGAGTGGAGGAGGAAAGGAGCAGCAGAAGGATCAGTAAGGTACCAAAATACTTCAGGTATCAACATGATGAACACAATGGACAACCTGAGGAGCACACGTCCGCCAGCGTGCCTGTAGGAAAAGTGCTGTGGTTCAGAAGATCACACTATGTGAAAGTTGCTGTTCTCCTAACAGCAACTAACTAATTGTGGCTAACAATAAAAAGCAAAGTTGTACTTCTCCTAAATAAACCCAGTGTTTGTTATTTCTGTTCTTTTGTTTGCCATGTAGAGCTCTAAAACCAAGCAGGAACATTTCCTGCCCACTTGTAACTTACCAACCTGGACTTCCCTGTGACATGGGGGGTCACAACAAGTCTAACAGGCAACCCCTGAAGCACACAGCACTCCACAATACAAAGCCCCAAAAAGTGCCTTACAAGTCCTCTCCAAGGCTGCCCCCCAGCTTGGCTGCTGCCCTTTGAGGTGCTTTTAAAGCAAGAACTTTGTAATGCATCTCTCTCGCTGCTCTGGGAGGCAGCAATAAAACACAAAGCCACGCAGTGCTCATGCTAATGTTTCCATCTGCTCAGAGCCTGGGTTTTTTTAAGGACAAAATAAAACCAAGCGTGTCATGATGATCCTGTGCACAGACACTTGGGTGCTTCGATCCTTTCAGGCATCTCCAGAGATTTCCAAAGTGCTCCAAGAACACACACATAAACATTTAAAAGGAGATGGGGGCAAGAGGTCCAACAGCAGGTCTGTAAGACATGTTTGGCCTAAGAACTCAAGACAGAGGGCCATGGGAAAGTCCTCTGCCTTCAATCACATGGGGGCTGACCCTCACCAACAGTCTCACTCACCCAGCCTGCCCCTTGCCTTTGCTCCAGTTACCCCAGCAAAGACTGGGGTGACCCCGGCTACCCTCTGGCTCTTTGCTTTCCATGTCCAGCCTTCAAAGAAACCTGACCCAAAGTCCAGCGAGGTTAATGGAAAGGCACACGCTGACGTCAGCGAGGTCCCTGGATAAGGTCACGGCAGTGTTTGCCTGATCCTGAAACTGGCACTGCCTGGAAGCCAAGGAACAAAGTTAGCACTGCTCAGAGCTTTGTTGTCTTCACCTTTCTGTGGCTCAGCCTCTCTTCTGCACACACCCCTGGCAGGGCTGGTACTGGTATTAGAAAGCTTTTTCAACCATCCATATGGATTTCTCCACATCCAGCAACCAGCATGGCCAGGCTTAGAAGTCAAACCCCAAAGGCAAGACAACAGACTGTGGGGAAAACCACACACAAAACGTTGATGCGCATTTCATCTCGCGGGCCGAAGTGCCAAAATCAAGTCTCTAAAACTTTTTAGACTTGGGTTTCTCAGAGGTTCAAGGGTTACTTCCAGCATTGTCTACCCAAAACAGCAGACATGACCTCGTTGAACACAGCACACAACGTTGGGACTCACCGTCTCAAATATTTGCCTCATAAGGCCAGAGGTCGCAGTGACGTTATTTACTTTTGAGAGTTTAATTCTACCCAAGGTGATTTTTGGGCTGCACTCCAGAGACTTTTACCAGCTTACCCTGCCACAGACACCAGGAACCCAGTTATTCATCAATCCCCTAGCTGGAAAAAAAAAAAATTACATCATTTCTAAAGTCACCTCTTTGATAGAGATTCTCTGAAGATCTTCACGTGACAAGAGACAGGAGCTCAGAGACAAACACTCCTCTGCTCCCATGCCAGAACACCTGTTTATTTCAATGCCAAATTCCAATGGCTCAAAAAAAAAAATGAAATTATAAGCCATCTCTTTCCCTTGCTTCTTTTGAAGATGATGGATGCATCTGGTGGGAAGCTGAGCAGCACACAAGCAGGCCTTTCAAACACCCCCACAGCCCACAAGCAAGACACGCAAAGCAGTCACTAACAAAGATCAAGTCCTCATAAGACCTGGAATATGAACGGATCATACAGAACAGCATTGCTCAGTATTTGTGTACTGAAGCTACTTCTCTACAGCAGCCAAAAAATCCAGAGAGCCTAAGGCAGTCCCAGGCAGGACGTGCATGCTCAGAGCAAACGTTCGCACTAACAGGGAAAGAAACTGTGAACTGCCCTCCTCCCCTGTAAATAAACACATGCAGCTCAGCACAGAGGCTGGAGCCCCTCAGGCCTGTGTAACCTGCCCCAGGCTGTCAGCTTGGAAAGGGATGATGATGGGTCACCGGGTGGTGGCACAGCCTGCACCCAAGTTTGCAGGGCACAAACGCAGGTGGCACAGCCTGGTCAGTCTGGGGGCTCACATCAGACTGTGCTCAAATCCCCCAGCAGAAACCTGCATGTCAGCGACAGGCAGAAGCTTCAGGCATTTCTCAGAAGTGCCTTGCTAAAAGCAGCAATACTGGCCACTCCAGGAGTCTTAATCAGAGTTTTAAACAAGCCACTGTATCAGTAAAGGTCCATGACTGGCCTAAGACCAGGACAACGTGGCAGCAACCACTGAACATCCCCCAGTAACGGCGGCACCAACAAAGACCCGAGGTGCACAGTCTTCAACCAGCCCTCAGTCTATCTGTAACACCTCAAAAGAACTGTGTGGTCATTCTAGGACCCTACCTAAGGTCAGCAGTTCCTAGAGCACAGCCTGAGGAACAAAAGCACGTTACCAAGCCGCAGAACTCCACTTTGCAGTGTTCACAGCATCACACCAACTGGGCACGCCTTTACCAAGAGAGGCTGCCAAGCTCTGCCCACACTGTGCTGTACGTGCTTCACAGCAAAGTGGAGGCGTCCTCAGCAAAGCCAAACCAAGAGAAGGTCACCAAGGGGAGGGCGGGAGCTCTGCAGACAGAAAATGTACGGCATTGTTGGGAAAGCATCAGGAATGTGGCACAAAGGTAACTGCTGCAGCCTAGGGCCGCCAGATGAAAGCAGGATCAATACTCCACTATGTTGTTTAACCCGTTTATTGGGGGGGAGGTGGAGATAAATGAGTATTTGAGTTGCCAGAGGGTACACTTTCACCCCGATGTGAGTCAGCCGGAGCCGAGTTCCTGCCCAGCAACACCATCGCAGCCAAGTGATTTCAGCCTTACAGTTCACTTAACCACGGAATACAAAGAGCCAGTAACCCAGCAGTCGATAATGGAATAAACTATAGGTCAGTGACCAGGAGAAAACACACCATTTAAAATTATTCCAGTATTGACAGGCGCAGGAAACGGGCCTGTATATTTATTTATTTGTTTTAACCAGACTATCTGCTCAGAGGCAGCGCTGAGCCAGCTGCTAAAATTACAAGGTTAGATTCTCAAAGTCTGTGGGTGAACTGCATGATGCCAGCACACTCTTACAGCCTTCAAAGCACAGCACTGGCAAGCAGGGCTGAGTGTGCCTGTGATCAGCCCCAACACAGCATGCACACACTTGCTTATCAGAACATCAGCAGGCGAGGGTTAGGGGGTACCTGAGCACGAAGCACGGCTCTGCCAAGCTGCCTTTGAAAGCCTGGCCTGTAGCCAAAAGGGAGAGCACAAACTGATTCAAAACACTCAGCCAGGAGCCCAGCCAGGCTCATTTATAGCTCCATTTCCTCTCAAGGCTGCTTTTCCCCTGGAAAATGCTGCAATGGCAATTTGCACCTTAGGATTAAAGATCACTGTGGCTCTCTAGCAACTGAAAGCACCCAGAAAAGCCCCTTTCCCCTCCCAAGTCTAAGGAGCATTTCCCCCATTGCACGTGAGCAAAGTGAGGAGGAGGAGGTGACCCCAACCACTGCACAGGCACCAAGCAGGGAACATTTCAGCTGGAGTTCACGTGGTACCACAAATCAACCCCATTTCCTCAAAATGGAACGAGACAGTGTGAGTTTGGCAGGGCAGTTCAGACAGGCAGTAGTCACTGCTCCTGGCCGACCTCTTGCTCCACTGAGTAAAGCAAAACCAGCTGCACCAAGCACAGCTTTGAGCCTGCAAGACCAAAGAAAAATTGGGTAGGGTCTGGTCTGATGCTTGCACCCCACCACACAAGTAAGATTAAATTACAATTACAGTTAAATTTTAACACGTTCAGACACGGAGTGTCAATTCTTATTCTTCCTGTTTGCAGAGCTGGCCAACCTCCCCACACTGAATGTGATCCAGAGTGCTCTTCATCCACGCTGGCACCACCACAGCCATGGCTCCCTGTGCTAAGCACCCTGCCCAGGCTGGGACAGGCAGTGCCAGCAGCGTGCCACCAAAGCATCATTTCTCAACAGCAGGGAAAGCAATGCAAAGCCAAGACTGATGACTTTTACAGGAGAGTACCAAGGAAATAAATTACACTGCTTCCAAAATCCGTTTTTCCTCAAAAACACTTGCTTACCAGAGGGGAAAGACTTCAAGGCTGAATTTAGTGCTCAGGAAAAAGACTGGATTAAGAACCCCAGAGACCACTTGGTCTGTGTTTTCTCCAGCAGAAGTGAAATAGAGCTGTGAATCCTGGCCAGGCAGATCTGCTGCACACCACTGAGGGGCAAGTGACCAACAGGATGGGCCACAGTGGAGTTCAGCTTCCCATCCCAGCCTCTCCTTGCCATCCTTGTCACCACTGCCAGCAAGGCCACAGCAGTTCCCACCAGCAGGAAAAGCACCTGCCCATTAACAACAGGACTCCTGTCACCCTGTGCCATTTGCTGTAGGAAATGAGAGTTGCCAGGGCTGTTTCAGTGGAGTCCACATGATCCCTTCCCCATGTGAGGGCTGAAATAATGCTGGTGTTGCCCCTTCAGCCCTGGCCAGATAGCAGAGCCTGGTGCTTCTTCTGATGTCATAATTTGCCTCTGCCACCATTCTCCACCAGCAGAGATGACTTTGGGACTGTCAGTCTCCTTCCCCTGATGGGAACTGTGATGCTTACACTTCCCCTAATGCTGTGCAAATCATTTTGCAACTTTATTTTCACAAAGAGCAGGCAAATGGTCCGTGCTCTACTTGCATGCTCATGAAACCAAATATTAGATTGCCTTGCTGAGAGGTTTCATTTTGAACATCTTGGAGACAAGATCAGAGGGAGGTGTGAGCTAGATAGTCTCATTTTTATGGGAGGTAGCTGGAAACCTCATCATTTCTGATGCTGGTTCTTCTTGAAGTCTTTGTAGTGACTGAGGTATTGCTGCTGTTGACTATGTGTTGGTTTCATGACAGAATTGCTGATCTTTGTAGAGACGATTTTAGTTCTTTTGTTCATCAGGTAACCTCAAAATAAAAAAACATTACCACTGGGTCTGTATCTTTTCCATTGATGTAGGAGTCTCCAAAATGCCAAGTGAGGATTGGTCTGCTCATAGGGGCGTTCTTCTAAATTGTGATGCTTTGTACAGGCCTTGTGCGTTGATTGGAGCAAATTACATTGAACTCCTGAGCTCTTAAATTATTTTTGGGTCTGGAGTTGAGTTGGAGAGTGAAAAGTGGATGTCACAAGTGCCTTGAAGACACTGCCTGAGGTAATGATGCTCGTGCAGGCACCTCCCTGCTGACAGGGCTGTTGCACAAGGAGTGGATGGCTGTCCTGGGGTGTTCCTGGCTTTGTGCTGCTCTCCAGCCTTTTGTTCACATTTTTTAAAAATCGATGGTCAGAATTTTCAGAGCAGTTTGATTTAAAGAAGAAATGTTGAGCTGAAGGAATTAAAAAAAAACCCAACCCAATCCAAACACAACAGAGGATTGCCTAATTTGGGGCTGGTGTCTGTACCGTGTCACACTCTCTTACTCCTGTCAGTCAGAGATCTTTTTAAATGTGTATGAATTTTCTGAGACAGACCTTGCAGTCTAAGGCTGAGGTATCTTCCTACGTACTTCAGGCTGTTCCAGGAATCTGCTTGAGGTGCTGTTCCCTCTTTTCCATTTCACAGCCACGCTGCTGCATCCCTTCTGATCAGGCAGGGAATCGAGGCTTTGGACTCATCCTCTGAGGAGACTCCTGAGGTTGCCTGGGAAAATTCTGCTGTGTCTGAGCAGCTGGGGAGGGCAGGCAGAGCTGCCAGATGAGGAGGGATGTGGCTGTCTGAAGCAGTGGGAAGGAGGATGCACACACTGACCAGTGAGGCTTTGGGGAGCTGTATCCTCCATTCCTGGCTTTGATTTGGTGTGAAAGGTTTGGCTCCAGGCTGCTGACCTCCCCAGCCCAGCCGTGTGGCACGAGCAGTTCCTTGCGTGAGACCTTTCTCGATTTCTGTCCTGACCTGGTGTGTCGTGTTCTGGAGACGATGGTTTTGTGAAGATGCTCTTGGGTGGTGAGTGAAGTGCTCTGATATATATTCCCCCAAGCTCCATGGAGTATTATTTTTCTGTGCTTCTTAGGTGAAAAAGAAGAATCTGGCAACTGTGTAGGAAGCTGTTGCTTTGACTGGTGTACACAAGCATTAAATGATAAATGATAGATCTGGGGGTTTTACCTGGGATTTTTGTCTATTTTTTTTTTTAACTCTTTGAGCTCTTCTTTGCACGGAGGTAGAAAAATAAAACCTAAGACATGGTCAAAGCCTTTGTCCCAGGAGAAATGCTGAGTGTCAGGGGAGCGTGGGCTTAGGGCTGCAGCATTCCCAAATGTGTCCTCTCGTGCATTTCCCACCACATGGGGCCCGGAGCAGTTCTCTGAAACAGTAGTAATGTAAATTGAATGAGCAGTCCAGTTAAATAAGTAATGAAGTTAGCAGGGTGCCTAATTAAATTAAATTCAAAATTATGTATGGATGATGCCTTTCTAATAATTGCTGTGGGTTTGTCATTGAGGAACTCCACACTGCCCTCTTGGCTGAAGCTTCCCCTTTCCCAGGTAGATGTTGGTACCACAGAGGGATGTGTTTTACACTTCACTTTGATGCTCTGTGACCATTGGAGTGTTGCTGTTTTCTGTTTTGCTGAGGTGTGGGAGGAGTTTGGGTGATAACAGTCTCTGCTGCTTATGTGATGGTTTTTTACATTCCTGCAGAGGGTTTCTGGTTTGCTCCTAGGCCAGCCTCAGTGCTGTTTCCTTGGTCCCTGTGCCCCACTGATCTTGTCAGGACTGTCCCCTGTCCTTCCCATCCCTGGGGTGCCTGGCAAGTTGTTTCTGTTTCCGTGGAACAGGATGGCACATCTGGTAACTCTGGGCACAATGATTCAGCCCATTTCTTTATTTGAACATAATCTCCTTTATTTCCATACTTCTGGGCTTCTTTCAAACGGCCGTGCTTTGAAGGTGTGTGTCAGTTTGGGGACGAGCATTAAGCTGAGGCAGAAGAACAATTTTGAAGCGAGTCAAAGCTGCTGAAATTAAAGACACTTGAGAAGATGCAGCCATCACAGCCAGCACAGGGAATTCTCCTTTCTCCAGACAGCACGTTGAGGGCAGTCTCTGCCTGTCCTGGGCACGGTCAGACACTCAGTGCATTTTGAAGATGGGTTGTCAAGGCAGAGCTGACTCTGGCCGGCAATTACTGACCTTTGAGGTAATGTGTCCTTAATAGAAGGATGTGAGTACATCAGAGGAAGAATTGTCATTGTCATTATCATCTTTTCACCTCCTTTTGAGAAGGGCAGGTCTATTAAAGGGCCTCTGCTCCAGCAGAACTGGTCCTGCCTCTCCAGGAGATGACTCCTGACTTTTCTGGAGATGAGAGTAGATGTGGGGAGGAGAGGGAGCCCAAATGACCAGAGCTCCATTGCTGCATTTTGAGTTCTCCCCCTGCCCCCCTGTTCATTTTGCAGCAGGGTTTATGTGCTAAGTCCCAGATGATGTTTCCAGTGTAGTAGCCAAGCTGGCCTGATGCAGGGGCTGTGCTCCCGGGCACCCACAGCTGGCGGTGTGTTCTGGGCAGGGAGCTGTTCTGCATGGAGCAATAAATGCTCTGCAGAGAGACACCTGGGACAGCAGCTAGAGGTGATGAACGGCAGAAGGTTTTTGTCACGTTCAGGGCAGTCTGATCCTTCCTTGTTGATGGTTTCCCTGGGAAAACCTCCAGGTGATGAACAGGAGGATCGTGCAAACGCTTTTTCTCCAGGAATGGCAAGTGCTTCCCCTGTGCTGCTTCATCAGAGAATCTAGAGGTCTTTTACAAATCTTTAATTAGTCCTGATTGGCCTTGGCACCTCTATGCCCAGCACTCCTGTGACGGAGCAGCAAGACTGGAGACCCTTGTAACCCCCCCTCCCATCTCCCACGTGGGAGTGTGGAAGTAGAAGGATCTTGGCCAGAGTCCTTACAAAGCCAGGGAAGTTCAGTAAACCACGGGGTGTAGTGAGGGATATAACGAAGTGATTTGCATGGGTGCAGTGACCTGAGCAGGGCTCTGCACATTTCATGCACAGTTGCGTTAAAGGGATGCTGATCATCTTCAGCATGACCTGCTAATTATCAGAGCAGATGAAAGCCTTTTTTTTTTTTCCCTCTTTAAATCCTCCTCCCCCTACATGCTCTCTTCTTCTCCCTGCTCCTTCCCCACGCCCTTATCTAAGCTAATCAACATGACACAAACAGCCAAAAAAGCAGCATTCTTACAGCAGCTATTAACTAGAAAGGAGACAGCGGGCGTCTGGAGCCCCTCGGGAGGGACTTGCCTGGTATAACCCATTGCTTTTAACAGCCAGAGTGAGAGCTGCAGAGTCAGAACAGAAAAGCTTTAAGCTTCTTTCTTTTGAGGTCCTAATACGCAGTGACCTGTATGCTAAGATGTCGATTTTTTTAAGAAGACCCAAATGTGGAATTTTAGTGGTGATGAAGGGCCTCCCAGATACTTGACACATCCCTGATTAAATATCAGTTAATATCAGTAGTTATATATATTTTTGGGTGAGTTTTCCAAAGTTTGAGACATCTGGCTGTGTCCTTCAAGGAGAGTTTCTCCATCCTAAATGTCTGTTTATTGTTGATTACGCATCCCTCAGCGGCAGAACACACAGCTAAGGGAGGGTTATGTTAATCTGGCAGAGTAGTTTCTCTGATTGCATCAAGCTGGACACGAGTTTGTTTTCTCCCATATTTCAAGCGTTTGTTTTATCTAGAGCTGTGGGAGGGATTTTCCATTGTCCTCTGCTCTGTGCTAGATGAATACTTAAAAGTTGTGCTCGTGGTGATAACGGAGACAGAGGACAGACGTGTGTCAGGAATTTCAGCCGCGGTGGTACGCTGGAGGGAGGCTGAGCTAATGGACACGATGTTTAAATAGTGTGTCCTGAATTGCTTTAATTTGGTTCTTATTTTGTAAGCCGTTGGCTGGGTTTTCTGTCCTTTCAGAAATCAGCAGCTTCTTATGAAATATGGAGCTGTTTAAAAACAGACAGCAGCTGCTCCATCGTTGCGTCAGCACGGACTCGGCAGAAGGAAGGGGAATGGTAGACGCTTGTTTAGCTGTGATATTCTTCCCTTCATTGCTGTTGTCATATTGTGTTAACAGAAGGTCTGATCAAATATACACCAGGAAAGTAAGACTTAATGTTTCTTTGTTCTCCTGGAATGGTGTTGGGAGGGGAGTGGGGGAATGTTTGAATGAGACTTTTATTTATGTGGTTCAGATAGCTCAGCATTGCCTGTGTTGGTAGATATGTTGCTCTGCTCTTATTTCTTGGGCTGCTTGCTGTATTTTTAGCTGGGAAAAGTCTTTACTTTGTTTGTACAAAACCTCTGCTATGTGGTACGGAAACTTTGGGGGAGGTGATGGTGGTGTAAGTATTTAACAGGGAGAGTATGATCTATTCACAATGACTTCCTAACTTGTTTTAAACTCTTCTCTGAAAAAAAAAAAATCTCAGCCAGATTCTTTAAAAAATAAAATGAAAAATGAGGAACATTGTTGCACAAGAACTGGAAAGAACCCAAGTAGTTTGCTTACTGTTAAAATTGCGACATGACTGGAAACATTTGGTAAAGAAAAATTAATTGCGTGGTGTATTTGTGGTTTCCTGTTGAATCTCAATTTCTAGAGGAGGTTGAAAATCCCATGGATGTTTCCTCAGATTACTAGATAGCATTATACCTTGTGTGCATGATGAAAGACCTTCAGTAAAGCGTGCCAGATATCCATGGCTTGCTATAAAAAGTCTCTCCCATCTGGAACATGACTGTTTTCTCCTTTTTAGTAGGATGATTTGAGCAGAGATAAACATGCAGTGAAATTTAGCCTGGTCCAGTCTTACTCCACTACCAATATGGATTTCCTTGCAGTTTGGGAGTCACCTGGAGAAGGATGCTCAGACCTTTTAATGAGCTTTGAAGCCACGGGCAGGGATGGCTGGAAAGGGAGGAGGGGAGGGCCAAGCAGTTGTCATTCAGCAGAGGATGGGCTTGAATGTGGTTGAAAATGTCCTCTGGGTCATCTCGCATCAGTCCTGGGTAATCATCCTGTGCATGTTGAGCTGCAAAGCCAGAGCTTGGGGGAATCAGATGGGAGAACTACCAGGACTGTTTGGAGTTCCCCTTTCAGCTGCCCTTTGAGAGGCCCCCCCACAGCCCGTCACAAAGCCACTGCCATGCAGGGCTGGAGCTCCTTTGGAGGAGCTGTGAACGTGGTCACACGTAGGAGGGGCTGGATGGACAGCTGGGGTGGTGGTTGCTGGGGCAGATTGCTGAAGAACGTGGTGGTTTCCTCTGTCTGGAGGCTTGGGGGGTGTCTGAGGGCTGCTGGGTGAAACCCTGGGCTGGGGACATCTGGCCAGGGATCAGATCAGAGCATTACGCTGGCCCACAGCCCCTGCTCTGCCTCCTCGTTTGATCACACAGAAGATGTTTGTGTATGCAGAAGTATAACTCATGATGACACAGGGCTTAAGGTTGTGAAATCTTTGAGGCTCTTCTGAGTATTCCTGTGGGAAGGGAAGAGTTATCCCTCAGATAATTTCCATAGGGAAATAGTTAATCTCATAAACACCAGAGGTTGTTTTCTGAAGCGAAGGCAGGGCTGTGGGGGAGCGTGGTTAACCATGTAGAGTGAAGACAGGCTAAAACTCATAAAGGAAAAATATATGTAGGAGTTTATAGATGTGTATGAGTGTGTTAGAACTTCAATTTGAGATCACTGACTGAGATTAAAATGAGCTGCTGTGGAGTTACACCACTTACAGAGAGCTGAGAGCAACTTTCTGAGAGGGATGGTGGCCCCACAACTTGATAACTGATAACATGCACAGTTGTTTAAAGTCTGCTTCTTTAAAGTGTTGGGTTTTTTGGTGAAGTTTGAAATAATGAAAAACTTATTTTAGGATTAATGCTCTTCCAACTTCCTGAAAATTCCCATCCAGTTTTGAATGTCTGTGTTCACTCTTGGGCTGTTGGGAGTTAAATTTTCCTCTTGACTCAATTGTGGAAACAGTCTTCATTTGTCGTTTCCCAGTTTAGCTCCCGTATTACAATTGTAACAAGGCTGGGATTTATTTTTGTCTTGTGTACATTTATCTCCTGTGTATCCTTGTGTCTATTATTAGAGCCCCGCTCCATGGCTAAATGGATTGGCTGAGTTCTTGGGGACAAAATATTGAAGCATATGACTTAGTCTGCAATACCCCCCAGCCACTCAGCTCTGCAGCATTCACAGTGCCCGGGTTCACCCAGTGCTTGTCACAGCTTATTTTAAATGCTGAGGATGCAGTGGGCAGAGCCAGCAGATAGGAGATCTTAAATGGCATTTCAATTTGTAAGTGAAAGGAGGGAGGAGGTGGACCTGGAGGGGAAGCTCCAGCTGAGAATAAACGGATAACAGTGGTGTGTGTTTGGGAAGCAGCTGAGTTTTATGGCCTGGGTACAGCCCCCTTGTCTAGATTTTTTTTTTGGATTTTTTTTTTTTTTTCTTGACAGGATATTTCTGTTTCAGACAGAAAATCAGGAGATGTCGAATCCTCTGGAAGAGGAGTGGTGTGGTGGTTGGATGGCTATAAACTTACCCTTTCCTGAGTTAAAAAACAAGCTTTACATGGGTTCCAGCCGTGTTTCAAAGCCCCCCTGATTTTCTGCCAGTCGGTGGCTGAACACTTGTCCTCCAATTCCTACCTGACTTCTTGGCTTGCACAAGAGTGATTTGTGTTTCTGATGATCTTTCCTCCTGGTTCCACATCCAGTCTGAGCTGGCTGGTTTTGTTGGTCTTTCAGGGATTTACTCTGTTTTATAACTTAGCTGCTGAGTATCTTCACCGCGTTCTTGCTTTGCTCTCGGGATCTGTTTGTCCATGTGGCCTCTGACGTGTCTGCAGCTCTTTCCCAGGTGTCAGGAAGATCCTCAGGGCTCTTCACACTCTATTGTTGTACCTTTCAGAGGTCTAGTTTTTGATGCCTTTAAATTATTATTTTTTAATTGCCTAGGCAGTGCCTTTGGCAAGGACGTGGTCCAGAACTCACAGAAACAGACCAGACTCTTACTGGAGTAAAGCATGGCATGGGATCAGATTCTCAATTTGGTTTTCATTCCCTTCCACTTGTTTTGCTAAAAGATGTGATGAGCTGCCTCTCTACTCTGATTTGTTGGATGTGTTTTTTCCTTTGCTGTCTATGGGATATATTCTGCTACTGGACTTCTTGATCCAGTTGGAGAGGCACTGCCTAGAAATGCCAACTTTCGCACAGATCCTTGAATGAGTCGTCTTTTTCCACCTCCTCCCTTCTTTGTGTTCCTCATCCAACATCCTTTGGTTCCTACATACGTGCCACATGCTTCCTTTGTTTTGCCTGTGTTAACAGAATTTTCTGACGTGGGAGCCTGTTCCAAAGGATGTGGCTTGGCCCTTGCAAAGCTTTTTCTCTGCTGCAGCTCCTCTGGTAGAGGCAGGTGTGCCCGGTGTGCAGTTTTACCTGGGGATGGGTGTGTTTTTTGGAGGCTCTGGCTGGTGGAGCAGGGGGATGGTTTAGCCCTGGCCATGCAGCTGTGGGTGTAGGAGACTTGGAGCTGCAGGGTAGGATCAGGACTGAATTGCCTGAAAGATTTTTTTACTGTGGCCACAGAATTGCTTGGCAGGTGGAGGAGAGTCGATCAAACAAACCTGCTTCCACCAATTGTCCAGCTTTTGTATTTCTTTGTGATTTTGGTTTTTTTTTTTAAGATTTCATGGACTTTAAAGCATGCGTGATTGAACAGTTTAATTAACTGTGAGAATTGCTGGAGAGAACTTATTGGGATTTTCTGCAAACCTTGCTGCCCTTTTTATGTTTTTGGCACAGCAGAGTTCCTGTGAGCAAGCAGGCCCGAGAATGTGGCCCAGGTAAGATGTTATCACCTGAAGAGAGATCAAAGTGCCTGTGCAGTTGACTCTGTTTGGCTGTTTGCTGGTGGGAATCAGTCCCTGATCTGGTACCCCTGCCTGGGCAAGCTGCTCGTGGAGCCAAGGAGCACCTTGAGCACGTTGCTAATCTTTGGGTTATCTCCTCTTCCACCTGACACCTCAAACTCTTTCAGAGCTGTGGAACTGGTTACAGGAAGAATATCAGCAGTGTTGTTAAAGTCGTAGGAGCTTTATGGAAACCTGGAGGTTTGTCATGGCCTGCCAGCATGTTTTCAGAGGTTGCTAACTGGTGATAGTTCTTCTCCAGGTTCTGTCAGGAAAATCATCATGTCTGGAGCCCTTGGCATGGCGGAACAGGCCATGGGAACCACCTGAGGGCTGGTGCAGGAGCTGTAAGTGGCTGTCAGTGGCTCCTTCTCCAGGGAGAGCAGGAGAAGTGAAAACCCACCTTGGAATAATGGAGGTTATAACAACAAGGTTCTGACTTGTGTTTCCAGCCTTATTAGCAGTGATCAAAATTGATTTTCTAACGTGTTTTCCTCATGCTCCCAGTGGTTTTTCTGTGGTCAAATCTGCCTTCTTTTTTTGTCCCTGTGCATGAATGGATTGTATTTAGAGCTGGCTTCCAAGCTAGAGAGTCTGCTTCATCCTGACACCCAGCACTGAACGTGCCCTGGCTGTGCAGTCTGTCCAGAGGCTGTACACGATCGAGCACACACTTAATCGGTCTGGAATTGTTAAAGGTCAAGGATATTATTGCAGAAGGTTCATTTAAAAAAAAAACACAACAACATTCTGTAAGAGTTGCTGGTGGTTATTTCCTTTAAATCCTTAGATTTGGGGTTTGAGGGGTAAAATTAATAAATGATGTCTTAAAGCTGAATAAAGAAGTCGGTATTGAATGTTCTAATATCTTACAGATGCTGTGGGGTTGTGGGGTTTTATTTTAAATTTAACAATGGGAGTTGGAGTGGCTCCAGCACCATAAAGAATAGTCTGTTTAATTAAAGGTTTAAGCTGGAAGAGCGTGTGTAGTGTGATGCCATTTTAAAGTTTCAGCGGGGTTTTGTAGTTGTTATTCCTCATCTTGCATCATCCGTCCGTGGGGTTGGGATCATGGTGGGGCTGGCTGTTCCTTACCCAGAGAACAGATGTTGGTCTGTGTAAGAGTAGTAAGGCTTCTCCAGATGTTGTAGCCCTGACTTTACTGTTTTCTCTTTCTTGTGACTGCTGATGCCCGCCTTAAGGTGCTGTCTTTGCAGGCACTGTGCACACTGTGTGTTTCACACAGGAGGAAATACCAGCTTTGCTTTTCCCTGATAGTTGGGGGTTTTTCTTCAGGCTGGGGAGAGGCTGTTTTGTACTCATGTTCATAGATGTCATCTTGGTAATGACAAATTGGGATGGAGGTTTTGGGGGAAGGGGCAGGAGATTGGGATCAAATGCAGCCTCCTCAGGAAGGCGTCCTGAGACACTCTGAGGTTTCACTGGAGTAGAGGAACATGTGGCATTCAGCAGAGCAGGGCTAAGTCCCATCCCCATGGAAGTTCTTAGGGTTCCCTATGGCTTGTTCACCTGTAACTTACTGGGGTGAAACCCAGAAAAATTTGCCATTAAAAGGAGTCCAAATTATTATTCTCACCTAGAAAACACAAGTGTTCCAGCCATGTGACCCTAAGTCCTCATTAGAGAAAACAACATTAGGAGATTTAAGGTTGGCCCCTCTTAACTTCAGCCCGTTCTAAGCTCATGGGATTCAGGTGGATGCTCCATGACAGGTCTGGTTTTCTGGTTTTCTCCTCCCTCATGTGTGGCTCTGCTTGGCTCTGTGGTAGCACAACGGGTATTTAATTATCAGCAGCAGCAGCTGCTGCTCTTGGCCATCTTGCACACTTTGGTGCAGGAACCAGCATCTGCCAGGGTGTGCTGCATCCATCCTCGTTTGTGCTAAGATGATTGCCTGACTCTTTTTTTTTTTTTCCCCTCACTATGGGAGTTAGGCTCTTCTGTGGCATTAGGAATTGTAGCCCTGTATCAAAGGCTGAGCAGCTGTGAGCCTGACATGTACCAAGGAACCTTTATGGTTTGCATTTAGTCTCTCCTGGTATGTTTATTCCCATAAAATAATTAATTGAACTAGAGCTCCAAGCAGTGTTATCACCTCTACACATTAGAAAATCATAATCATGCTCTGCAGCTTAATGAGATTTAGAAAGAAATGTTCTTTTTTTTCTTTGCCTTCTGGTTCTGAGTGTTAAAGACTCCCAGGGGCTGTGCATTCAAGCCTTTCCTGGAGATCATGGGGGCAGTGGGCTGGCCATGGGGAGCCACCAGCCACCAGTGCAGGGCAGGAGCCTTTGGGTTTCCCAGCATTCTTGCCAGAAGTGGAGCTGGGTTGTGAGCACTGGCAACACTGTTTTGAGCACTTTTCAGCATTGAGAATGGAGCTGTATTTTTTGTGGTGGCCTTGGCTCAGCTGTTTTTCAGATTTCCCTTTAATTTCTATTGTTTTCTTTGCTTATTTGTTAACTTGCAAAATTCAACAAATTGCAGAGGATCTCCCAGCCCTTGGGGTGAGTTTTCCTCAGGGCTGCAGCGGGCCAGCACACGGCAGTGGCACTCCCTGAGCTCATGCTCAGAGGTGTAAATGCAGCTGGGACCTGCTGGCCTTCAGCTGCTCAGGGTTTGTGCCAGGGCGTGGAGATGGTGGGGTCATCCTGGACAGAGTGTCTGTGTGTAGGCAGGGTAAATATTAACTCCACATGATCTCGGGGGCTGCTCTGTGTGTGTGTGTGTGTGTGTGTGTGTGTTAGCTGCTCATTTCAGTAGGATTTGTTGAAACCCTATCATAAGGCTCCTTAGCTTCATCAGTCTTCCTACACTGCTGACATTAATGATGGCTTGAGTGTCTTTTCCTCTTCTGTTTGAGTTTTGCTGCTGTTTCTCAGCCTTGCTGGGATGTGTTACTGCTTTTAACTCGTTCAGCTTCAGAATAAGCCCCAGCTGTATGGGCAGGTTGCCCTGTCCTGCCACGGGGGCACAGGGCATCTCCAGTGCAGCTGGTTCTCCAGGACATCCTGCAGTGCTCTCCCAAAAGGACACGTGAATTCTCCCAGGATTTGAAGAGAGAGGGTTTGTAAAGCATCTTGCTTCCCTGAAGCTCTGCCTATCACACCCAGAGCCCCACCAGCCTGCTGTGGCAGAGGGCAGTGACAGAACCACACGCACAAAGTGTTAGTTTGTGGTCTGTTTTCTCTCAGGCCGGGCGAGCTGGAGGAGAACCTCGCACACATCTCGCTGGAGTCAACCAGCAGAGCAAATGTACCTGCTGAGTAACAGACTGAAATAAACCCAAAAAAGCCCAGCTGGGGTTGTGGCACTTACTGCAGATGCTGTGTCTGTGAGAAATCAACAAATCCAGAAGAAGGGAAACTGTTCCTGCGTGCTGTCCCTGGGAAGAGGAGCATCCCCTGCTCCACCGCCCGGTGACCCTGGGCCGTCCGTCTGGGCAATGCCTGCTGGCGGTGCAGGAAGGAAATGGTTAAAGGAGGAGAGGTTGTCAGGTTGGGTTAGCCATCAGATAGCTAATATTTTAGAGGTTTTTCAGAGCTAAGCTATAAAAAGGCCGTAGCAGTATTTCAACTCGCCCATTGTCTGCTGGAAGCCAGCCAGCGTTGCCATGCCGACGAGGAATTATTACTTGCTGCCAGAGCTGGAGGAAAAGCTCATACTTTTGGCTTCAAAACAGGAGGGGTGGACTTATGTAATCCACTGTGTTTATAGGCTGAGACTGGCAGGAGCATTGAGAAATAATTACAGGCTTTCCATTTCATTTCCAGATTGGTTTTAAGGCTGTGTGGCCTCGCTTTATTTATTTATTTTGAAGTTAAGAGGGTGGCTGCTAAAGATGCAGGAGGTGATGTGGGGATGCTGCTAGGTAAGTACCCCCCACTTCCCTCCCCCGGCTGGCTGGGCGGCTTTTGTTTTGGTGGCGTTTTGTGTGGAGAACTAAACTAGGCCACGGCAGAAAGAAGTTGCTTTGAAAAACTGGGACTTGGCCCGGCGACACAGAAACAGTGTTTAACGCTGGAGGCTGAGCACACACTCCTGCGGTTGCCCGGCTGCTTGCCGGTGGAGGTGAAGTGCGAGGTTTTGTGAGCCCCTGCTGCTTTCTGAGGTGATTTTTATCCCTCCAGCTCTCCTTGGCGGGGAGCGTGTAATTTTAGGGGGAGGGTAGCAACGAGGAAAGAGGAGAGAAAAAGTTTGGAATTTTTTTTTTCCCCCCCCTCCGGACGTCTTGGTCTCGCACGTTGCTCCGTCGGCTGGAAGAGGGAATTTGTCAGTGGGATCAAAGCAGTTTTGCTGATGTTTCGTGCTTTTGAGAGGTGAATTGCAAAGTTTAGCCTGTAATTAATGTGGGTTGGTTTGTCCCGGGAGCAGTCAGCAGATGATGCTGTAATTTGGGTTTGCCTGAAAAGCAGCGCTCGGTGTGTTTTGACTTCGGTCAGGCCACTGGGAGTTTGCAGCTGCTGTTCTGGTGCTGGTTGTTGCATACAGGGAGTTGCTGCTGGTGAACTCTCCTGCACAACTTTGAGAATGGGTGGTTTGGCTGGTTCTGAGGGTCGTGGCACTGTAATCCTGGGGAGGTGAGGATTGCAGGAGAGATGGTAGACTGGAGAGGGATGCTGTGGGTGGGATGGGAGGGCCCTGCTGGGGCAGTCAGAGCTGGGGTGAGCTGTGCTGCTCCTGGTCCTGCTCTGTTCTCCTTCAGTAAATGAGAATCTTGCAGCTGTGACTTTTAAAATCTCTCTAACATTGGGTGTAAAGCTCCACAGAGTGAGCAAACCCCATTTTTGGAGGGGATGAAGAAGAGTGCTTTGATATACTGCAAACTTGCTGCGGAGGTTGCAAAGGTGTATAGAAGCTGCAGTGTGCTGTGATTTTTTTTCTTTCACTGCACAGCATCCTACTAAGGAATTACCTTCTCAGTCCATGCTAATCTGCCTTCTTGCCACTGTTGTATGATGTGTAGAGATGAAATATCCCTACTGCTGTGCCAGACTGCTCTGGAGAGTGGACACCAGTGGTGTCCAGCCCTTGTGACTCAGGGATCCTGCACTTTTTAGGAACAGCTGTAGTCCCATATGACCATTTTTGGGCCCTGTCTTGAAACACAGGGGTGCCTCAGTGGAACTGATGCACACAACAGCTTGTTGAATGCACACTGCAGAAATAAACTGCTTTTTCCACAGTTTCCCACAGCTACAGGCAGAAACTTGGGAGAGTGGTGACATGCTTTCAGTGGGGAAATGTCCCTTGAAACAGCAGGTTTGCCTGGTGTTATCAGAGACGCATGGGTGTGTTACACAAAATAATTCAATCATTTAATGATCCATAATACTGCTCTAACTCCTGCCACAGATGCTGTTGGATTCAATGCAAGTTGGATTTGTTACTGCAGGGGTTTTGGGGTTTTTTATTTTTCCTTTCTCTGGGATTCGTGCCAAGATGAACTGTATGTTCTGTTCGTAAGAGCTATGAGTAATGTATGTGTGAATCTATAACATAAGTAATACAAGTATATAAAATGTGTGAGTGTGCAGGATCTGTGTGTCCTGTGTCTGCAGAGCACCGCACACATGCTCCGTGTGCGTTCTCAAATGGGGTGTGATACATGTCTGGGCAAAATTAATGACATGCCTTGGAGTTACTGCTCGCTGCAGAGCCCTGTCTGATGGCCTCATCGCAGCGAGCTGAGCTGAAATCCCAGTCACAGCTACGGTTTGGCTGCTTAGTTGCCCTTTTGGAGGAGTTACAAATTAGAGCTGGAAGTCCCTCCCTGTGCCTCGACGGAAGCCAGCCCTAGCGGAGACAGGAGGGATGCTTGTACCACAGCCTGATGTGTTCTGTGGGGTTGGTGGCTCAGTGAGGTGTCTGGGGGTTTGTTCTTTGGGAGTGCTGGGGGTCCTGCTCTGCATCACCCCGAGTGGGTGCTGCTCCAGGAGCTGCTGTATGAGTGATGCACTCCAAGGCAGGCCTGCTGCTTTTAGTAGGATTTTTTTTTCCTTTTTTTTCAGACGAATAAAATGGGCTTTCACTCATAAATTATTTTTCTTATGTGAAAAATGAGAAGGTGGCAAGTCGCCAATTTCCCCGCCTCCCTCTTCCCAGCTCCGATGAGGTCATTGCCTCTTAAAGTTTATACCACGCACTGTGAGACATGGCTGGAGGAGCAAGGAGGCAACAAATGACTCTCTCGGAGCGGGTGGGAGTGATGGCCGCCCATCCCTGAGATGTTAGTCAGCCGTAAGTGACACCTGGGCAGACAGAGTGGGGAGGGAACCTGCTACAGATCTCTGGGAAAACCTTCAGAGGATCAGATCCGTGTGGGAGGGGAGTGCCCTGGTCACTGCCCGGTCCCTGCTCTGCTCCAGGTACGAGGCACAGCAGGGTCTGGGGTGCTGTGGATGCAGCTCCACGGGGTGCTCGTGCTGTTTGGTGGGCTGCCAGGTGGAAGGAGACGGGGCATGTGCTTTGGTGAAATGGGATCAGCAGCAGTCCTGGCATTCCCTGGCATTCCTTGCCTGAGCTTGCTCTTGTGTCCATTTACTTTTCCTCGGGAATTTCCTCAGCGCTGTTTTTGCTTTGGGGTTGCGAAAGTTCGTGACCCAGTGAAGGATCTCTCTGAGACCTTTGTGTCCCTGGCGGACTGGCTGCCTGGAGAAGCTGTTTTTCTTTTCCCTTGAACTCCATGCTGAGCTGTGTGTGGATTCCTGAGCTATTGTTTTGTTTTTGTCTGTCCCCCCCACCATCCCAGGGTGGAAGTGATAGGAAAACAGGACTGCCCAGACCATGAGGTGGTCCCTGGGGCTTTCCTACACCCTGCAGCCCAGGAGGGTGGATTTGGAGAGCTGTACCCTCCTCCCCACAGCTTCCACTGGGGTGTTTGGGGACAGTGGCCTGCATTGTCTGTGGTTTTCAGGTGCAGCATTGGCCTGAAACCACTATTTCATAGGTGCCATCGTTGGTTATTGAAATATCAGAGCTTATTTACTGCCTGGTGCCTTTGCTGTGGCTCTGATTTTGGCTGGAGTTGGCTGTACATTCTGGAGTGCTCAGGGAGAGGACTCTTGATAAGACTCTTACTGTTCCACAGCCCTGCCATTGCTTTGTGGAGGTGTGATGGGCTGAAGAAGTACAGGTGGAAGTTAGTGAGGGAGGAGTCCTACATGTCACTGTGCTTTTAGGCACAAACTTAATAAAACCCAACCTATATTAAAATTGCTCTTGCAATGCATTTTGTCTGTTCCCTGGAGATCACTGAAGCATCCTGTTACTTCCAGCTGCTCTTGTGCTGCTGCACCCCAGTGATATCTTCTCTTCACCAATTCTTTGTCTTTTCGCTTCTCCTTAGCAGCCTCATGGATTTTTTTTTTCTCCCTGTCGACACAATACAATCACTCCTTGTTAGCCTATCTTGCTCTTTCCTCTTTCAAGGAAGGGAAGGAGCAGAGGAACCAGATCTGATAATTCCAGTGAGTAGAACTGTTCCCCTGAGCCCTTTATAAAGAAATAAAAAGGCTCTCCTTCTCTCTGCTTCTCTTTGAGTACAAGCACTTTACCCTCTTGGATTCCCTGCAGGCTCCTCATACTGCTAAAATTGAAACATCAAGATGTCTGAGGCAGCAGGAATTACCATCAGTGTTTTGACACCTGGAGGTACAATTTCTATTAGCTTTTATATAAAAACAACACCAGTTTTGCCAACAGAGTTCTTGTTAAATAATGCATGAAGACCCCACTCCTGACAGTAGGTATTTTTCTTTCACTTTCCTGGACCCTTGGATAATGGCTTAATTTTTTGTGACCATTGGGGAAAACGATACGCACTCTCACACTTGGAAATACGTGTGGACACACACGTGCTTAACTCCCAGGCAGAGAGTCAATTACCCCATTCGCTAATTAATGTGGGGAGACTGGGGAAAGCAATTTGAGGTTGGTCCGTTGAGCAGGCTTGGATCATGGTTTTATTTTTTTGGAAGCGGCAGAACTCAGTGCTCCTGAGAAGCTTTGATGGCAGATAAGACTGTTGCTGTGTGATCTGAGAGGCCCTGGGAGGATCTGCCTGCTCCCAGACAGGGACGAGCACAGGAGTCATCAGGAACAAGAACGGGAAGCTTGTGGTTTTGCCTGGATGGTGCTTGGCACGGAGCATATGCTGTGTGCTCACTTTTGGGGGAAATGAAGTGAAACAGAAGGGCACAGCATGTGGATGTGACTGCTAATAGTGAGAATCAAAGTACAGTTTTGACATTTCTAACCTAATAAGTGGTGCTGCATGTGAGAGCCTGCTTATTTTCCTTTTTCACCATGAGATGCTTTGACAGAGGAGTAAAGTCCCAATTTGACATTGCTGTCATTTTAACTAAAGAGAGAGATTACAGTAAATTGGATTAAGTGAAAATCTTCTTCAGATGTTTGTGGTTTGGGCTGATTTATGGATAGATGTCATTTGAACGTCATTCTGCATTTTTTAAGCATCTGCTTGATGGTTGCTTTAATGCTGTTTCTGCAAATAGTCCAGGCAGAGGAGGGAAGGCTGAGCAAGCAGCAGCACCCCGTGACAGAGCTAATGCTGGTGTGTGGCATGGGGACAGCAAAACACTGTCCTTCTCACGCTCCTGGCCTCACAGTGCCAGATCCTGCAGTGACTGCTTGCTTCTCATTTGAGTTCCTGTTATTAAACCTCGTTATCTTCTGCTGAAAGTCATTTAAATGGGCTTTTAGAAGTATTTTTTCCCACCCTGGAGAGACACGGTTCAGTGCACACGTTCCCTGTCGTGCTCTTGGCAAATCTGGGGTTGCCTGTTGCCCCGCGACCGGCGGTGACGTTCTTCTGGTTACGCTGATGCAGAGTCCTTCACTTCACCGTGCCCGTGACTTTTCCAGGAACCAAAATATTCTCCTAAGCATGTGCTGGCTCGCTGACATGAGCAACATCATGTGAAAACACTTCGTCCGTGCGTGGATATTTCCAAAAGATAGTGTTGAAAGTTCTTCCATTAAACTTACGACCTGAGACTTCTGAAATTTATACATCCTTCGTGGCTTTGAGCTATTTAGAAGCTGCTGGTGCCATTTGGAAAGCTGCATGATCTCTTGTGGGTGATGATGTAATCAGCACTGTAATCAAATCTGCCAATGATGTCATTGCTGGAGTAGTCCAGTGTTCCCTGGTGCAGTGATTAGTGGGATGAGATTGAAGTGTCAGTGCAGTTGGTGATGGGAAGTGGGATGTTCCCACCCTGGGAGGTGTAGGGCAGTTGTTGGCCAGCTCTGATCCTGGATCTGCCTTTGCTCTGCACTGAGTGAAGGCAGCGTGTGGCTGGGGCTGGGAGTGATGCTGTAAAAATTGCCTTAATTCTCTCAAGGGATGTCTTAGATTGTGGCTGTATTTATTTTTACCATCCTGGGGCAGGAAGGCACTGCCCAGGTGTAAGTTACAGAAAGGTGCCACGGGAGGCAGGATGTATCAAATCCCAGTTTCTTGGGGTGAGCTGGCTGGTGATGCTTCACATCTTCCCTCCCAGCTGAGCCCCACAGGTCTGATTTGCAGAGTTTTCTCAGCACTGCCGGAGTTTTCTCGTGCTGCTGTTGACACCAGGGCTGTGGTGTTTTAGTTTCTGCCTCTGTGCTCACCTCAGTGCTTCGCAGCATCCTTGCAGTTAAAAGGCAAGATTTTGCCTCTTGCCATGCGGGCATTTTGTGCCTTGCTAGTGACTCAAAGGGCAATTCTTTAAACATCTTCTATGCTATTTTTCATGATATGATTATTAGTAGAAGATCACACTACTGAGGGAATATACATTTGTAATCCTGCTTAATGGCTGATCTTATCCAGCTGAGTAACTCTCATTGCATAAGGGACAGTGACCTGAAATCTTTTTAAACCATTGGACAGGATGCCTTTCCCTTCTCTACTTAGCACACATGGGTGTGATACAGACTTTAAATGGTTTAAAGTTTAACTGTTTTGCTTTGAAATTCGAATACCTGCTGATAACTAACCTTTGGATTGGTGTGCCAGAGAGAAGAGTGGTGCTGCAGGGTGTGAGTGACTTTAATGTATCAGTGTATGTGTTAAACTGCATCTCTTGCTCTTTGAGATTGCCAAGCAGCATTTACAAAGGTTCCCTGGCATGAATTGCAGGAGGATCAAACAGAAGAGCTTGATCACAACGTTTCTCAGGCAGGTTCATGAGAGGGGTGGGGTGGGAGCTCTGAGGGGTGGCTCTGGCACTGGGGAAGAGCTCTGCTCCATCCCTCTCCATCACACTGCCACTGCTGGATTCCCACAGGGAGGGCAGGTTCGTGGTTGGCAGCACTCTGGAAGAGGTGCTCCTTCATCTACCAAAGGTGATAGATATCCTGGTGACTGGCAGTGGGGAAGGAAGAGGCTTTTTTCTCTCTGATGTGGGTGAATCAGTGCTGTCTGTGATGGATTCTCACTGCGACAGGCTCTAAATGGGAACTCCCAGGGGAAATTAGCCTGCAGCTTTTGCCTTTATTAAATATTCTCCAGTGCCATCCCAAAGGACCACTTTCTAGTGCTCTGCAATGTTTCATCTGTATTTTTAACAACACCTACATGGAATGTGGCAATGTATGGTCTATATTTGTATTAAAGCTTATGCACAAATAGTTAAGGGATGATGGATAGCATGTTCTGTTCTTCAGGTCTGTAACATGATGGGGTCCTGCACGTGGGTGTGGGAATCTCAGCTGGAGATATTGCAGATTATTACAAAGTCCAATAGCTTACTTAGAGTTAGGGCTTATAATGATTGATTTAGCCATTTATTCAAACACCTATTTAATGATTGATTAAGCCTTTATAAACTATTTGCAACTTTTAAAATGGGACCTGATGTATTGTAGCTCCATTAGCATCTAGCTAATAAAACAGGCGGTGGACCTGTAACGCCGATTTAGTTGACAGAAATTATATTTCATGTGTTGAAGTAATAAGTGCCTTGTTACAGATAGTTCTTGGTGTGTTTAGGGCACAGAAGCACAGTCTGCTCCTTTGCTTCTGCCTGGTGTCTGTGGACACTGTCCTTGGGAGCAGCTCTGGCAGAGCTCTCTGCATCCTGCTCTGTGTCCAGAAGTGTGCTGTATTCTGGGTTTTCCTAGAGTCTAAAAATGGGTGGGGTTTGAAATGACCTTAAAGATATCTGGTTTCAGCCCCCTGCCCTCCATATCTTCTGCTAGATCAGATTGTTCAACTCCCCCATCCACCCTGTCCTTACCTTTATTTAACCAAGTACCAGAACCTAGAGGTAAACTCTGTACACAAGGTTATAGGAGACGGGCTTTTTAAAATCTGACTTCTTTGTCTGTGCGTAAAAGAATTTTTTTTTTCCATGAACTGCTCAACTTTCCATTTGCTTGAGCTGTACAGAGCTGGCAGCTGGGATGAGCTGTGTAATGGGATATCTGAATCGCAGCAGGAAAGCAGCTCCAGTTCAAGCAGACCTGATTTAAAGGCACATTCAGTCAAACCAGCACAAACTCCTGCTCGGAGAAATTCAAACTGCTTAATATCCAGTTGATGGCACTTCTGCTCAGGTCAGCAACTGCTGCTGAGGGATCCTCAGGTGGACAGTGAGTGGAGCCTCTCAAGTGCAGGTTGAGCAAGGTACATCCCTGATGCCCTGCCCTTCTCGCGGGGCTGTAGGAAGTTGGGAAAGTTTGGCAAGGGTTGACTTTTCCTCTGTCCCCACTCCTGCCTAGTAGGTGACTTTGTGCTCACATGGTTAAGTGGTCTCGGTGACTGGTGTAGGTTTGAATGGTAATGCTCTCCTTTTCCTTGGCAGGCTGAGCTTGTGGGACTTGGAAATCTTGTGGCGAGGCTGATGATGTAAATGAGCACATGGGGACGTGGGAATGGTCCTGCCCTGTGGGTGGCTGATGTAAAAACAAAACTGGGAAGCCTTTTCCAGGCTTGGGCTGGGGAGCAGGGAGGTGGTTTTGCGGAAGGCTGCAATTAATACTTCTCTTTCCATGTTGTTAAACAGTTCAGCATTCGTTTCTTTACCTCTAGCATCTGTCTGCAAGATTTGTGTGTTTGTTTCTGCAGATTTCCTTCTCCTCGGCAGCCAGCCCTGCCGTAGGAAACGGAGGGAGAAGGGGTCGGCTCCAGTGGCCGGAGCCCATTGTTCAGTTCCCAGCCAGCTGTTGTGCAGCTGTTTGCAGTGCAGAGACCACAGTGATTTGCACAGAGGGGGTTTCCCAGAGCTTATCCCTGCACTGGGCAGGAGGTGACAGATGAGGGTGCCTTGCCTGTGGTCCCCTCCAAGGGGATGTGTGTGGGTGTTGTGTAGAGTGCCAGGTGCTTCTCTGGGACGTTGTGATAGGATGAAGAAAATTAAGGTTTATTTACCCTGTCTAACTGCTCAAATATTTTCTTTCCTTGATTTTTCTCTCTCTGTAAAGTTTATCTCTTTAACCCAGGGGTAAGAAATAAACTGTGGGGGACACTAATGAATTGCGAGAGGGGAAACAGCAAAATCCACTTTGGGTAAGAGTTTACTGTTCAAGCCTTGACCTTGTTAAAACTTGTTAACTCAATAAAAGTTTGAGTATTTAAAGACAAGCAACTTCTTCCTGCCTTGAGGGGCGTAATTAAGTCATTCCACACCCCTTAAACTGGAGCTGTGGGAGGAGGACTGAGGAGCTCCCTATGCTGCTTGCCTGTATCAGTCAACAACCTTCCCCCTGGGTCATCTCTGTCCTGCACCCCTGAGCCGTGTGGAGGTTCTGCTGGCAGGCTCTGGGACAGGCTGGCAGTGATTGTGTGGGAAACCTGCTATTTCCCAACTCCTGATAGGGGGACATTGCTCCTTTTGAAGAGCAGGCAGTTCTTCCATTGGTTGAAATTGTGGTCAAGTGTTTTGTATTAAAGCAGGCTGAATTTCCTGGGTAAAGCATGCGGCAGAGCTTCACGATGTGTGTGTGTGCGCTGTGTTCATCCATAAAAATTCCTGTACGGCTGTTCCTGGACAACTTAAAAGCTGCAGAGTTATCTCAAATACAGAAACTTGCTGTTTTCCCAGTTTGAAGTGGCATGTCTGTGCCTACCGAGCTGTAATCAGCACCCACTGATGTGAATTCTTCTGGAATTGCAGCTCCAAAGATGGACAAACAAGGACTTTCCCGTGCCAGAGGGCCCCAGGAGCACACACACACTGCCCAGCTGTGCAGTTACTCCCAGAGGAGTAACCCTGGTGTCACTGTTTTACACCTGGAGTGCTGTAATTGCCTCTTGGCTATTTAAAAAGCATTTGGCTTCATTTTTTTTTTCTTTTTTGGTTGGATTTGTGTTCCCTGGGTGGGCTGGAGGGCTTTGCAGGAGCAGTGGGAAAGGCCCTGTGCTATGGTACAGAGCCCTCATGGGCACCACAGCTATTTCCAGTGAAATCCACCATCATTGGCTCCTCCCAGTAAAGCAGCAGGGCTGTTAAAGGCACTTGTCTCATGAGCAGCTCAACTGCCCAAGCAGAAGTCATGGAGATTTGGGGACAATAATCGTCTTAGTTGTCCCTGTGTAAGCTGCCCTGTTTCAACCTGATACCACGGGAAACTCGCTGCCTCAGCAGGGACAATTTTGGCCGCTGTGTCTTTTCCAGCTGTGCGTGACGAGCGCTCATCTTGGTTTAAATCTGAGGCCTTCATCAAGGTTATTAGCTCAATGCATGAAAGTACTGGGAAACATCCTTAAGTACCTCCCAGATGGACTCTGGAAAGATTATTACGCCGTAATTTGTTCTGTAGCTCCACAAAAGCGGTATTTGACCTTGAGACTGTGGCTCTCCTGTTTCCTCTGCTGGCATTCCCAGTGCTCTTGTCCAAAACCAGCTTGGTCTGAGTTCAATGGCTCGGAGATAGAGCTGCCCAGGAGCTGTGCTGCCCAGATGAGGAGCATTGCTTTGTGTCACACGTTTCCCTCGTGGTTTTGCTCCTGTTACATGGCTGATAGGTTGGAGGGTGAGGAGCCCTTTGGAGCCTTGGCCCTGGGACAGGTGGAAGGGGACAGGAGGTACCTGCTTGTGCCTGCACAGTGGCAGCAGCAAATTGGGCCAGTGACTCATTTTAGGAATAGCCTGACACTGGCAGCTCAGTGGTAGTTAAGTAATTATTAATTATTATTACTAAATAGCTTTGAGTTCAGCAATTGCTAAACAGGATGGACTGATAGCCCAGGGACTGGGCATTTTGCCAGCAAACAAGGCAAAAGTCTCCCTCCCTCCCATGTGACAGGGCAGGGAGACCAGAGTCTTCTGACCCCAGTGCTCATTGCTAATCCCTGGAGGAGCAGACCCTTCATGATATCTCATCTGTGTAGCATGAGTTATTGTCACCTTTCAAGGATTCCTGCCAACTAATCCTCCCAGGCTCCCAGAAACCTGTAAATGACAGGCTGAAAACCACTACCCCCAGCCCAGGAGAGGCAAATGGCAAAGGGTCCGACCAGGCTGCAGTTGGAGAAGTGTCCTGATCACCAAGGCAGGACTCCTGGTCTGCTGGAGAGTGACTGACAGCTTTGGACAGCTTGTTGTCAGCAGGACTGAGCTTGGCAGGGAAGCACTGAAATCCTGTTTGCCCACTTGCACGAGTTCAGTTATTAAACACATCAGGAATCCCCATCTGTTTTGTAAGCCTGTCTCTAGAAACATAACCCAAAGCCTGGCTCCTGCAAAGTGCCGTTTGCCTTGGAGTGAAGCTGGAGGGAGCTGGAGCTGTGCAAGCCTTTCCTTCTTTTCGGGGTAAGCCTCCTCTGTGGATTCAGAACAGGTTTGCTGCAGCCCAGGCCTCTTGCTGCAGTGGGCTGTGCTTTATGTGCAGGGTATTTTTGACAACGGGATGGAGGAGGAGGGGGAGGTGGAGGTGATGCTCTCCTGCTCCCCTTCCCTCACTGCAAATTGTCCTCATTGTATGCAAACATTGGAATTTTTTGGTGCCTCTAGAGAGACTTTGACTTTCTGTCTAGAAGCTATTAATTACCTAGACAAGAAAAGCAGAACATAGCCAATTAATGGGTGCTACCAGTTGGACCTGTCTGTCCGACTGATGTGCTGTGAACTAATGAGCAGCTCCTTTCTCTGGGCTACCAGCGAGCCAGAACTCCTCATCAGTGTTCCTGGGGAGAAATGAAAGCAGCAGCAATGTGCAGGAACAAATAGCTGGAATTCAGTTATTAACCTGGGCTGAAAATTGACTCTTATCTGCTAGTAATTACCTGGAGGATGTTAGGAGGAAGGCCTAGGGGAGGGTTCAGAGCTGGAATTTGACAGACCGTCACAAGTGGCTGAGGTAGTGTTACCTCAGTTCCCATCTGGAGTCTGGGGTGCAGGGGGTGTGCTGGGTATGTGGAGCAACTGCAGTGAAAACCAGGAGTGAAACGGGTTAGCTTAAAACAGCTCTTCTCCCAAAAGACTCTGTCCTTTAGTGATATTTTATGGCACAGTTGCATTGCATCTCATATATTTTTGAGTACCTTGGTTTACAGGTCATTTAATTTATTTGCAGGCTTCATTTCGGTTCCCTAGGGTAATTCTGTTCCTTTGCACGTGTCTTCCTAGGGAGGCATTAAATTGTGCAGTTTGTCATAATAGTTCAGCTTTTATGCTGGCAGTTGGTGCTCTTCAAAGATCCTCGTGTGAAGTTTAGACTCCTGAATCATTAGAGGATCATGAAAGAAAAGGAATAATTTAGAAGGCAAAGATGTTTTGTCGCCTTTGAAAATTGGGAATGTGCGAAAGGAGAAAATGTTTAGTGGTACAATCTGCCTCAAAGAACTTATCTTAGGAACTCCAGAAAATGAATTTCCCTCCTTTATTCAGGATGTAAATAACCGAAAATGTCACTCCTGAGCCGAGTAATTTGTTCAACAAAAGGATCCGGAGGAGATGACTCCCCGCGCTTTCATGAACGTGCCCAAGACATCAGAGGGCCTGTCTCTTTAGCAACATGAACCGAAGGGTTTGAGAAATCAAATGAGCAGCGTGTTCTGTGCAAAATATATAAATAAATCTCGCAGGTGCCTTGTGATCTGCCTTGCATTTTAAAAGCCTTGTTTGTCTGGGCAGCCTGGGCTTTAGGTGAGCTCCTGGGAGCAGCGAGTGGACGCAGCGGTGATGTGTTGTTACAGCGACGGTTGTTAATGTGCTGTTTAATGCACTGGGGAGCGTGGCTGAAATTGCCATATGCTTACAGTATCATTGTCAGCAAGGAATTGCGTGGGGGTTTTTTTTGGTTTTTTTTTTTTTGATTTAAACTCGCTGGTGTGTGTTTATTCAACTGAGATTAGAACTGCGTAACAGTTCCAGCGTTTAAGTCCGTGTTTAATGTAAGGGGAGGGGGGGGGTAGCTGAAGTGGGAAAGGTGGTGTGTGGTGTGAGCAGGGAAGAGAGAGAAATGGGCTCTGGAAGTGGGGAGAGAAGGAGCTGTGCCCTGGAACAGGCTGTCTGCACTTGCACCATGGTTAAAATTGCCTGGATCCTATCCCAGGTGGATGTGGCAGCGCAGGGTGAATATTGCAGCGTCCCAGGCTGCCAGACAGGGAGTTGGGCAGAGGAGGAGGAGGGTTTGGTTCGTTCCTTTGCACAGCCCATCTTGCCCCAGCAGATGTGCTTTTTAGTTTCAAGTCATGCATTTCTCTTTCTGGAACTTTGGGGTGGGCTTCCACCACAAAATGGGGCGTTTTCAGCAGTTTTTCTATCCCTGGGGTTTTACCAGTCAGTTCTGTTACTCTGCTTTTGCTGTCCTGCACTAGTTTTCTTATCTGTCTCCTTTTTGACATCTGATTGTGACTCCTTTCCTTTCCTTCTCCAGTCCCCTGCCCTGTTTCCCTTTGCAGTCCCAGTGCCCGGGTGGTTTCATGTTTGGTTTTTTTTTTTAATTTCCTCTCCAGGCGTTTCCATTTGTCTTTGCAGATCATCTTCAACAAAGGCCTCGCATGGTCTAATTTGTTTTCTATTTCCAGCCCAGACTTAAAATAACTCCTTTGTTCCATGAATGGCCTGTGCACGGATCCAAATCCCACCTCCCCCCCCTCTTTTTTTTTTCTTTTTCTTTTCTTTTTTTTTTTTCCTCAGTGTGGGTTTCTGTTTCACTGTTCCTTGTCACTATCTTTAATTACTTGAAGTGTCCCTTTTGGGCATTGAGGCTGCAGCTGGCAGTGGGGAGCCGTGGGTTGCGTGTGGCCGTGTGCGTGCTGGCTGTCCCCGCTTCCCTCGGAGCGGCCTGGGAATGGGTTTGCAGGGCTGTGGGTGCCTTGGCACGGGAGCAGCAATGCTGTTGCATAACGGGAGCAGCCCTGCCATCACGTCCCTGCTGACAGGCTCGCTGCTCAAAGGGCCCTGCGTTGTCTGCGTGGTTTACCAGTCTCAACTGCAGAGTCAGGAGGCGCTTACGTTTTTTAGGTTGATTCGAAGGGGGGAATCCAACAATTGGAGTAGGGAGACTAAAGGAAAAGAAGAACATTAGGGCTGGATTTGAAAAGTAAAGACTCAGACTGGCCATGTTGATGCTGACCTGAGGCTGGAGCTGTGGCCGGGCTGGCACTTGGTGTGTGGCTTGTGCATTTTAATAAGACAATGTCCCTGCAGCCGGGGATTGATGGCCAAGTGCTCCTGCAAAGAGCAGTGGATCAGTCTTGTTCTTTTAAGTACCTACATGTCCCTCTGGGAACCATCACAAGGTCACTTGCAGCCCCTCTGCTGAGGGTTGGGATGTATTTAAAGCATATGAAATCCCCTGCAAGCGCTCCCCTGACAAGGAGGAGTGCTGGGGCGGGTGCACAGATGTCTCATCGGCTCTTGGGGAATCACATCCTCCCGCTGTGGGTTGGGGTCTGAGCAAGGGCTGTCAGGGACAGGAATCACAGTGCACAGTCAGCATGTCCTTTCCAGAAGCATCAGGCTGGGAGCAGCTGGCCTGGCAAACCTGCTTTTCAAAATGCTACTGGGAATGGGGCTGGCAAAATCCAATGCTCTGACCTTGCTCTGTGCCGCCGCAGTGCCAAGGTCTGTACACAAATGCTGGCAAAGGTTATCTTGGGGCAGAGCTAAATGTGGGTCCCATGCCCAAAATAGCTTGGAAAGATTGAAAAGGAGAAATACAAGTGGCAAATCCTGTTTTGTGGCTTTGGGCAGTGATAGGAGCAGGGCAGAGAAGTCATCTTTCATCGGGGCTTGGAACCGGTTCCGTGTGGAGCCATGCCGTGGTTGGGAGAGCTGATGCAGCCTGATTGCAGCTATGAGACAGCAAACCAGAGTAAGACACTTCAGCTCCTGAGCTTCTGTCATCCCCTCCATGGCCTTAGGGACCAGTTGTACCTTCTTACAAAGGCAACACCCTGCTCTGAGCAACTCTGTCATGGTGCTGCAAGGTCCCTTCTTCCCCCAGATCTGCTGCTGTAATTGCTCGTGCATCCGCACCGTTGGTCAGGCAAGGAAAAAATCTAGTTCAGAAGTCATCTGGACAAAAGAGAAGAGGGAGGAGAGCTCTGCCAGCAGGGAATTGGACAAGAGCTGTTTTTGGCACTGATGTTGAAGGAGCTGCTGAGAAACTGCAGGGTCTGACCATCATGTGCAGAGTGCTGCCAGTCTGGCGTGACTTCTGTACTCCTCCAAAGCAAGGAGAATGTTTTAGGATCACATGCAGGTATAAGCCTTGATCCCTGGAGTTGAAATAACTTCTCTTTCATGCCACAGAGCTCAGGATGTCCCTGATCTTTCCTGTTGACCCCATGCTGCAATGTTAATGTAAAACCTCTGTGCTCTGCTGTGACTGAACTGTGGATTCCCGGGCTGCAGACATTGACATTGTCGTCTTTGTTGTTCTGAATAGAGCCCTAAATTTGTGGCAGACAGCCTGCTTCCCTCTTGAAAGGACTTCGTAGATACAGTACATACAAATATTTGTGTATAATGTCAACTGTCTTCCAAGGAAATTTCATGCACATATTGATTAGACAAATCCATTAACGTTACGTTGTGGTGCCTTTCTTAAGAAACGTCTCTCTACCCATTTTCATCGCGTCTTAATTATTTCTGCTTCCACCAGCCCTTTAAAGCAAGAGTGAGTAAATCTCTTAGCTGCTTTTCAGGTCTGGTTTTGATCTAGAGCTGCACGTCAGTGGGGTGGAGGCTGAGGAGCAATGCACTCCTCTGTGCCACACACAGCTGGGTGCTGGGGTTTTTTAGGTTGGTTGGCCTCTTGGAGGTGGATGTTACGGCTCTGTATTAATTAAGCATCATTACAAAGGTCTCCTTAACTTCTGTTGCAAAATACACGAGTTGACTGGAGGATATATACCTTTTGTTCCTTGTTTGAGGAGGAAAATTGTCGTGTATTTAGCATTTGATTAAAGATGACTTTGTTGTTTTTTCCAAAAACTGCATCATTTAATGTAATTAAATACAAGCTTTGTTGTCAATGCTCTTCAGTTAAATGCACTGGTGAGTGCCAGCAGCATTTCTCTTATTTGCCGTGTCTGCATGGTGTGGTGGTACTAGTTTTTGCCTTTTGATGAGGGGTTTTGTAGTCGTTTTGTGGGCTGCCTCTTAACGTCTTCTGTAGACCATCCATGGTCCGTAGACCACAAGTTGAGTAACGTTACTTTGGACTTAGGAAACAAAATATTCTGTTAATCTTATTTCAGCATGTCCTTGCTTTTAAAAAAAAAAAAAAAAAAAAAAAGAAGTGTATTTTGAACTCGAGCCATGTGTTTTCATTGGGATCTTTAAAACTCCTCTGAGAACAGATGAACCGGTATTTTCTGTGAGCTGGGAGTGCCTTGTTGTTCTCACCTTTCAGATAGATGAACCAAGGCACGGGGTAATTACAGCAGCTGGCCCACATTCGTGTTGTGCCAGTGAAGGCAGGGACCTCGCCTGGGAATCCTGCTCTCCCTGAGGAGTCCAGAACAAATCAGGAACGTTGTCTCTAACTTTGAAGAGCAACAAGTGCGTTGAATGATGTTAACTGCTTTTTTTTTTTTTTTTTTAGACAGGTTTAATTGCAAACCCCTCTTTTTAGACCTGCAGGATTTTAGCAGGGTCCTGCCTGTATCAGTGTAGGCTTTGCTATGGCAGGGAGCTCCACTGAAGGTCCAGGATGGAGCTGTGCAGCCCTGTGCTGTGGGCTGGGGATCCGTAGGGGACTGCGGGGCGTTGTGGACTCCTCTGTGCCCCTCTTTTGGATGTGAATGTGCTTGGCCCGGTGCTGTGCGCCCCATCGGCACAGGGACGCTGCTGGGAGCTGGCTGGTGCTGGGGCAGAGCTCCTTGGCATGTGGGCCGGCCTGCAGCAACTTGCTGTGGCTTGTAGTGTGCTTTTGTGGTGTGGATTGGGAGAGCAGGTGATGGGAAAGCGATTTTAGACGGTAAATGGCACGTGAAGAGGAGAAACAGCAGAGCAGGGAGGTGGCAGGGGGAGGATGGGAGAGTTTTGAAGGCTTCAGCAGTGGGGAAGAATCCTGTGAAAATGAACAGGGACAGGAGGTTCCATAGGCACTCACCTCCTCTGCAGGTTCGTGCTGTAGCCTTCACTCTGGTTTTGGTGATAACCTCCAGCTTTCTCCTGTTCCTAATCAGAGCCCATAAATCTCCTGGTACGTAGTGCAGTAATGGCTAATGCAGGTCTATGGGTAAAACACTCTCAGATGGAGACTCTAACTGGGGGGGGTGGGGAAATACCTTTCCTGTGAGACAATGTCTGTTCTTCATCAAAATCAGTTGAGAAAGTAAGAACTAAACAGTTTGATTTTAAAGATTTAAAGAGCCTGGCTGCACTCTCTCTCTTAACTCCCATTAATCTGTTCCTGTTGTTCGTGTTCCTCTCTTAAAAATAATCAATAAAGAGTTTTGGAGGAGGAGGCACCCCGGTGCATTTTGCTGGGAATAGGTGGCCTGGTGGTGTCCCAGCTGCACCCAGTGAAGGGCACCAGTGCATGCCCTGCAACGTGGGCTCCCACTTTACTCCCCAGTGGGAGCACCCATACCCTTTTTGCATGCTGGTCATGGACCCTCCTCCCCGGAGCAGTGCTGGGCTGGGCACGTGGGGTGTAAAATGGGACCTGTGGTGTGATCTGAGGCGTCTGTGGAGCTGCCCCAGTGCTTTGGTGACCTCGTTTGGCTCCAGCCCAGTCCTACTGTGGCAGAAACATCCAGGGCCTGGTGCTGGCACTGGCGTCTCGCTGGTGACCTGCTGTTTGCAGATGTGGAAATTCACAGGCAGTGGTTCTCGCCTGCTTGCAAGGACCATGTGATTTTTACTTTTGTCTTCCCGGGGCTTTTAACAAGAAGCCTCAATAGAGGCAGAAGTGGTTTGATGCCCTTGTTAAGGAAAAAATCCTTTTGTGCTCTTGCTAGTTTGTGATTAATGCAGGACACGGCTCACAGGCACTGTGCCTTGGTGCAGGATGGTTTTGTTGGCCCTGTATTTTCATCCTCTGTCTGTATTCCTCTAGTAGACAGTTAACCTTTTTTAAGTTGTGCAGACCAAGGCAAAAAAAGCTTTTAAAATGTTTTAAGAGCTCGATACCATGTGGCTTTGCACCTGGTGCTGTGTTTTAAGCTGAACTGCTGATATGAAAAGTTTAAAAAAAAACCCAAACCATCCTATTTCTTTTACTGTAGACAGCTGCCTCAGCATGGTCAGGTCTACCTGCTGTGCTTCCAGGAAGCCTTGGCTTGCTGAAAGCTGCCAGGGACTCTGGGTTGGAGAGAGTGTGTGTGTGTGTGTGTGTATTTACATGTCCTAGTCAACTTGTAGGTGGCCGTAAGCCAAAATGTCCGAGTTTGAATCTGTTATTGGGAAAGTACCTTAAATTACTGCAGATCCCTCTGAGCTTTTGGAGCCCTCCAGAGCCCCATGCACGTGTCCTTGGCAGCTGCAGGGAGGGTTTGCCCCTAGAGCAGCACTTGGGAGAGCCGGGAGGGTGCTGGTGTCTCCTGGGAAGGTGCTGCAGTGTCCCTGGAGGGTGAGCACGGCAGGTTTTGAACCACATGCTCCTGGCACAGCCCCCAGCTTAGGGTGAGAATCGGTAATTAAAATCCCATCCAGTCGGAAGCAGGAGGGGAAGTGGGACAGTCATACTGGAAGTATAAATACTCGTGTTCTGGGTGCCTCTGAATTCCCCCGCATGCACAGGGGCTTTCCTGCCCGGGCTGGATTGCACTGAGCACGCCAAGCTCTTTCAAGGGGAGGCTGTCTGGCCTGGGATGAGGGTCTGGCTGCTCCCAGGTCACCGGTGCTTCCCTGGCGTGGCAGGTAAGGTGCCCTAGGGCTCAGCAGGGCTGTGTGGGTCCAGAAGTGGGGGGAATCCCAGCTCTTATGCAGGGAGCAAGCTGAAAGCAGGAGGGACCTGGTTCTCCCTTTGCACCCTGCCTTGAGAGCTAAGCCTTGTCTTTTTCCATTTGTCACTTGGTAAAATGCCTTTTTCAAAGAGACTCACCTGACCCTCATCAGGAGCGTGGTGATGTCTTTGTGTGCCCGTCATCCTTAGGCTTCATGGGGATTTGCTGAAAAGATGATTTTTGTAAGATTTGACCTCTGCATGAGAGGGCCTCCCTGGGCTGCCTTCCCCTGACTGTCTGTCGTGCCTGGCTGCCAGGGGCCCTTGTCTTGGTTTGGTTTATTTCTGGTTGTGAGGCTGCATCGGTGCCTGCAAACCAGTGAGGCAGCCCTGTGCCTGCTGCAGCAGATAGCGAGGGGTTTATCAGCTCAGGCTCATCTGTGGTCTCACAGGAGGGAAAAGAAATACAAAAAGAAAAGCTTCCTCTTTCTTTATTCTTTTCCTCCCCCCCTCTTTTCCACCCCCTTTTTGGTTTTTGTGCACGCCAACTGCTGTTTCAGTTGAAATTGCGTTGGCTGGGGCTGGCTGTGCTCCCCATGCACAGAGACCACAAGTGTGGGGAGAGGCTGCTGGGAGCACTGGGAAGTTTCCTTTGCTGTTCCTGGTGTGCTGCTGGAAGGGTTTGATGCTGCCGAAAACCTTGCACAAATCCGTACATAACACTACCTGCACTGGGGAGGAGGCGTGCCCAGCGTTGGGTGGGATGTGGAATGGGTCCCAGGGAGCTGGGGCTGTCCCTGCTTGGGATTAGTCCCGATAACATCTCCTGACCCAGGCAGGCAGCAGTGGCAATCTATGCCTTGCTTAACTAACTGTTAATTTGAGAATAATAGTTAATGCACCTCACACTGACAGCGATGAAGGGCAGCATTTAGAATTTAGACCTTTGTTACTTTTTCGTTGTAAGCCAGACAAAAAAACAGGAGGCTTAAAATCGTCACCAAGCAAACAGTGTGAAGTGTCTATAAGCAACTTGTAAATCTCTGCTTGGGGCCAAGAGACACCTTCCCACTTCCTTGGTTTTCCTGATTTTGTTGCAGCTGCTAAACGAATTGCAACAGGTTGTACAGGAGTGAAGGCGTGGGTGACAGGCGTTTGTGAAAATACCCTCGAGGCTGTGGTGTGTTCTCTGGCGCTTGGTCCCTATCGGAAGGGCTGATACAGGTGGCACTGGAGGTGTGTGACATGCTTTAGTCCTG
Source organism: Cyanoderma ruficeps (assembly GCA_008694505.1). NCBI lineage: Eukaryota > Metazoa > Chordata > Aves > Passeriformes > Timaliidae > Cyanoderma > Cyanoderma ruficeps. Next base: position 1,810,819 of record VZDJ01000174.1, read on the forward strand.
GGTTTTGTTACAGCTTTGTGGATGGGCACAGCTGCAGGCGGGGTCAGCGCCTGGTGTCCCTCCTGCCATTAGATCAGGGCTTACCTCAGAGGGCTGCAGAAGCGGCCACAGCTTGGAAAGAAGAGCACAGACATGTGAGAGTGTGGATGTTGGAAGGGATGGGCTGGGGAGGGACCTTGTGCCTTTTTGGACCTTGTGTTGAAGTGCCAAAATTCTAGGCTGTGTTTTTGGAAACTGAGTCACCCTGCAAAAAAAGTGCCCATTTCCAAGAGATTTAAAGACAGAGATCAACAGGACCCAAAGAAATAGCTGGCAGTTTGGCTTCCTGGTCCTGCTGGTGGTGGGTGAAGGCTTTCCAGGGAAATTGGGTGGGATAAATTTGGGAAAATCTTATATTCGGACTTCCCGTGATAGGAGTAATCTACAGAAAAAAACTTAGCAGTGGGGTTTGCCAAATGGAAAACGGGGCTGCTGGGGAACTGTGAGGGCAGTGAGGTTTTGGTGATGGCCCAAGGCCCGATGCTCGGCTGTCTCGTAGGACTGCGGTTTTTAATTTTAACCCGCTGCTTTCCTGCTTCCTTCCAGCTACAGCACGACGTGGAAAGCGCGCACACGATGAAGAGGAGCTCTCGGCTCTCCTAATCCTTTGCTGGTGATTTGGAAGCAGCCCCTGCCGCGCCGGCTCTTTGGCCATGTCTGGCTCCACGCAGCCCGTGACGCAGAGCTGGCGCGCGGCCGAGCCGCGCTACCCCCCGCACGCCATGTCCTACCCCGTGCAGATCGCCCGGCCACACGCGGTAAGGACAAGGCTTTCCTTCCCTACCTGAGCTGCTCCGTGTCCCTGAGAGTGACCCGGTGCACTCTGCTGATAAAGGGCTGATGAAAAAGGCGAGGAGATGGGGAAATCCAAAATTTGGAAATCTGAGCGCTGTTTGTTGTCTGCATCGTGGGAACAGCCTCGAATGTGTTCCGGAGACCAGAGCCAAACTGGGGCCAGGGATCCAGGGTTATATGGCAGATACAGGGGTGGTCCTTGAGGGTCAGGGTCCAATAGGGATGGGAAAAAGTGGTGCAAAGGGGTAGATACAAACTGGGGGGACTAATGGGGTTACAGGGGTGGAACGCTGTGGCAAAATAAACCCGATGGGTTCAAGGGAAAGAAAAACATTCTGGGAAGGGTACAGGTATGGTGAATAGGGGCTGAACAGGGTGACATAAACTCAACAAACCAACAGAACAACGAAACCTCAGAAATATTAACATGTGGCTGCAAAGGCCCATGAGAGGAAAGCTTTTCTCACCCTAATCAAAAGGGTATCTGCACACACTGCCCACTCACAGGGTGGGAGCCACGTGGGTGTCCCCAGTGCTGGGGCAGTGGTTCAGCTGCGCCGGTCACGGATGTGGCTGTTACAGAGAAATCAGACCATTTCCGTGCCTGTGGTACAGGATTTCACTGTTCCTCTCTCATGGGATCCTCTTTTGTTTCTCCATATGGTGCTTTCAGTTTTTCTCTCCCTTTCCAGCCTTTTCCTAAGCACTTGCTGTGGTGGTGCTCATCATTTCTGGGTGCTGTGTCCTGTTTGTCCTCCTGGCAAGAGCACCCTTGGTTGGGTGCAGCATCCAGCCTGGGGGCAGAGGGGAAGGTTTGACTGTTCTTGTGGAGCAGGAGCAGGTGCCCTCCAGCCCTTTTTGGTACGGCCTTACCTTGGCACTGGATCACAAGGGAAGGACCATCCTCTTCTACTTGTGGGCTCACTGCTTCCCAGGAAACCCAGTCTTTGCTGCTCACACCCACAGGAGAGCTCTTCTGGTTCCTAGGCAAACTGCTGAGAGTGAACCTGCCTCCTGCCCTCTGTTAGCAGACCTCCCTCTCTTTATGCAGCTCTCCTGGGGAGCAAAAAGATAACTGAGCTGCTGAGCTTTCCATTTTATCCTTCCCACCTTTTTCCCCCCCTCTTAGTCTTGACCTGTAATCTTTTCTCTTCTTGGATCAAGGCATAAGCTGGAGATGTTCTTTTTTTATTTTTTGGCTCTGTCTTGTTGAATGTACCAGAACTCACAGAGGTTAATTCACCTGGATCCAGCCTCTCCTTTCTGTGCTGTCTCACTCCTGCCTGTGTTTGCTCATCCCGGCTGGGTGAATGTTTTCAGTTTAAGCCCTTAACGGAAGAAACTCTTCTTAGTGGAACAGCTTTAGTCAGCTCAGGCTGCTTAAAGGAATCTTATTAGGTGCTGGAGCATGGCTCACACTTCCAAGGGTCTTTGGAGCTGCTTCTTGGTGGGTCACAGTGAGGTGGAAGGTGCCTGAAGCATAAGTCAGGGAGGAGACCTTGTCTGGGGGTTACATTTGACAGTCACAGCTACTGAATGGTCAAATTCAGTCTGTGCTGGTTTTAGTGTTCGACTTGAGAGCCTGGAGACCCATGAAATGCCAGTGAAGGGCTGAAATTCCCTCATTTGCCCTCTTTGCCTGGCTTCAGCAGAGTGGCACAGGGAGCAGAGCCGGAGATTGGAAAGGCTTTGAAATAGAAACGTTAAGGAGGGCGCGGGACGAGCTCTTGGCTGCATTTGCTGGCTCATCTACATCGCTCGGGGCCTGCGTGCTGCTGCACAAAGAAGCTTTTCATCCTGGGTATGAGACACGCTGACCTGGTTCGATTTATGGGAGCTTTGCTTCCATCAGTGTGAGCGTGTTTGTTTGGGGGCTGGAACATAACCAAGAGCATTTGTCTCAAAAAGAAAATCCCAGTTCTCTTTTTATCAGAAACCCAAGCGGGAGGAGGATGCGACCAGGTGAGCATGATCTGCAGTTGCTGTAAGACTGTGGTTTAAAAGCAAACCAAAGGAACCTCAGTCTGCAGCGTGGAGACTGATTTTAGAAGAGTGGGAAAGGCTCCTGTCCTTGGGGTGCTGATCCCTTTTCTCCTGCAAAATCCCAGCCGCTTCCCCTTAGTGCTGCAACAGCAAGATGAGCAGAGCAGGGCAGTTGTTTGCAGTAGGCTGGAGCTGGGGGTTTCTACAGCCTGCAGTGAACACTGGTTTTGTTCTGTTGTATTAATGTTGGAAGAAGTTGCTGGCATTGATTCTAGAAGCTATTTTTACAGGCACATGTAATCACCCAAAGTAACGCGACACCTTTCGGGTGTCTGGATGCAGGAGAGGTCCGAGCTGAGAAATTTTTTTGGATGGAAAGCCAGAAGACTCCTCTGGGCAGAAGCGTGTCAGCCCCACACAAACCAACACACCTTGCCTGTGCTGGGAGGGTAGGCAGAGTGTTTCTGGGAGCGTGTCCCTGCATGATCTGCCCCACCGCTCTCAGCTGTTCACAAACACGTGTCTCCTGCTCGGCGGCGCCGTGAGCTGGAACCTGGCCATGGCTCTGGGGCTGGAGCTGATCTCTGGTGGGATTGCATGGGAGAGGAGAGCCCAGCTCCTTTGAAGTTGCTGTGCTGTTTAATATTAAAAGTCAGCGGTATTTGCTTGCATGTCTTGGCCAGGTCAGTTTTGTCATGGGGTGTGTTTGCACAGTGAGAGCTTGTTTGGAAGAAACCAAGGGAGGCCAAAACCAACCCGACACTGACATGTCTTGCATCTAATTAAATTTTGGTTCTGGTTTGTTGCGTTCCAAGACATCCTTCCCTGAGAGCTGGGAATTCGTCAGCTCAGGGATCCTTATCCTGGTGGTGGAAACGCCCTGGGTCACCTCCTGGGCGCGTGTGCAGGGCTGAGCACAGCAGGGCTGCAAATGCTATTATAATATAAATAAATAATCACAGCTCAAGTGTGACGGTCGCACCCAGGGAAATGCGGCGCGGTAGGAATGCTGAGCTCAGAAATGAGCCGTGACATTATTTTAGGCTTGGAGACACTTTATGAAAAGTGATTTAAAGGATTGCAGCTGTTTGATTTCACAGATGAGGCAAGTGAGAGGGGATGTTGTGAAGGAGGCAGGAGGCAGTGGGAGCAAGCTGAGGGATTTTTCTTCTCCCATCATAAAGCCCAAGTGAATATCCAACAAAATGGGGAAAAAAAGAGTGTATTTCAAGTAAACAAACAAAAATACGCTTAGTGCATATGGGCACCTCCTCCCAGCAGCATGTTCCACAAGCTACTGCTGAGTTTGGAGTTGGCAGAGAAGATCCAGTACCGGTTGAGTGAGGCTGTTTGTTGTCTGGTTTCACTCTTGGCTGCCAGCTTTGGGCACGGCTGTGAACCTCTGGGTCTGACCCAGACTGAGCTCTCTCCAATGGCTGACACAGCAAACGGGCTCTACCACAGGGTAAGCAACATACTCAGGTGTCTTCCTCCTCTTCCTCCTCACCCGGAGATATCTGGTCCCAGCAGCTCTTGGGAAGGCTGGATGTGAAAATGGTGCTGAATTTTGTAATGACCGTGGATTTAATTCTGTCTTAGTAGACAATGACTTGCAAAAGGCTTTGACAAGTCAACATGATTTTAACAGGAAGAAGGAAGCTTAGTGAAAAGGTTCTGGTTTGTTTGACTTTCTTGAAGTAAAACTGAAATCTCCAATAATCAGCAGTTTATTCTTAAGGGCGCGGAGTGGTTCTTGGCCAAAGTGCAGGGAAAACATTTCTGTTTTCCATATTCATTAGCCATAATGTTGGGGTGCTCAGTTGACTTCTGTCATGTTCAGCTTGGAAACAGAGGAATTGTTTGAATGCTCCATGACCTTTAGCTAAAGGTGAGAAAACACATTACTTACGCTCTTAACCTTCTAATGTGTCCAAAGTTCATGCTTTCTCAAATGAAACTTTTGCATGAAGGATATTCATTTTCAGGCAACCTGCAGATATTTTCTGTAAACAGATCAATCTTCCTGTGTAGTGCATGTCCCCCTTTCTTTTTAAAACCTCTTCATGATCAATATTCCCTGGGAACAGAAGGGTTCCCCTCTTTTCCTCCTGTGTGAGTCTAGTTTCTTGCTGTGACCTCCTTACCAGCCTTCCTGCTCCTGGTAGTGCCCTGACATTTGAGAGCAGGAATGGTGTGGCTTTGGATGTAGGCTGGGCTTTCCAGGAGGGTGGTATCAGGTGCTGGAAATGCTGGGGGTTGGGGCACACAAGGTGTCCTCAAGCAGCAGCCTCTGTGACAAAACAGCTTCTGCTTTTGGGGTGCTTTTATGTACTAGAGATGCTAAACAGGATTAGGGATTGGTAGGATGGGGTGTGTACACACTCACATGAGATTGGTGTTCCATCATCACTTGAATTCCCTTTTGTGAGCGCTTTGCCCTCCCTACTAAACAAGAGGCTCGTTTTGCCTCATTCCTGCTGTTTGCCCCCATTACCTGCACACAGCTTCATCTGGGATGGAAAGGTGAGCTTAAGCCCTCCTCAGCTCCTCTGCTCTAGCTTTGGGAGCACTGTGCTTTTCCCGTGCCACCTCTCCTGCCTGGGAGCAGCTCAGCAGTTCCTTCATTAAGCTCCCCATTGGCAGAACAGCCCTTGTGCAGGAGCGTCCCAGCCCCATGGCTCGTTTGCTTTGGCCCATGATAAATAACTTCCTTGTCTGTGTGAACCAGAGACAAGAGGTTGGTGCAAACTTGCGTGTTGATTTGGTGTCCAAGCCAAAAGGTGGCCTGGGGGGAATGGAGTGCCTTCCCTGCCCAGACTCCTCCTCCCAGCAGTCAGAGCAGGGCCAGTTAAATCCAGTGTCCTGCTGTGGAAGGTGCTGGGGGAGGCGCCGGCTCCGGGCATGGCAGGAGCTCGCTCCTCTCCGCTGTGACATGATCGGGGTGGCACAGCAGCACCAGGTAAGCCTGCACAGGGGCCCTGTGCTGTGTGTTACTGCTGCCGTGTTGCTTTTCCTTGGAGGAGTTGTTCACACTTTTGTCTCCCGGGAGCAAAGTGCTGGTCTGTGTCAGTGGTCCAGGAACGGGCGGAATGGAAGAGTTTGTGGTGCAGCACCTCCGAGCACAAGGAACAGCCTCCTGCTACCAGCTGAGCGAGGAGCATCCTGAATTCTGCCTGCTGGGCTCCAGCTAATGTTTTAAGGAATGACCTGAAAATAAAAGATGTACCTTGGAAATACTGACTCTGATCAGGTCTGTCACGAGAGCTCAGCCCTATCTCTCTTGAGTACCTTTCCAGTGACAGGTTGCATTAGCTCTGAGCAGCTCGGTGGTGGATTTCGGAAAATTGGCTTTCTGCTCTGGGACTGAGAGAACATGGAGGTGAAAGAACAGGACACCTAATTCCCTGCCCTAGGGTCTCCCTCCCATTGCTGGAAAGAAGTTGGCTTACAGCAGTTTGTATTTAAATCTTGTTTTCCCTAGGATACAGCCTTTATCCAAAACACTTCTTTTACTTCAAGCTACAGTAAACTTTTGTGGTTGCTCCCTAATCTTCTTTTTGGACATGATTTGATGCAGGAGGTGATGCTTTGCTTTTGGTTGATCTCAAGATTGTAAATCCACAGGGGGAGAAAGAACTTTCACTGCTTATGTGGTTTGGCAAAGCCACTTTTGGAGCCTTTTCCTGTGCTTCAAGCCCGACTCTGATCGCGCTGCCCCACCAGCCCCTGGAGGCACCTTCTGCAAGACTGGGAACTTCTGCTGGTTGTCATTGTCACAGCATTTATTCAAAATACTGAGCAAGGGAAGGATTTGCTGTGGAGGTGTAATGAAGAGTAGGAGAGAGTAGGGGCCACGGAAAGCTGAAAGGGTCCTACGTGGACCTGCAGATACGTTGTGGGTGTTGTACAGGAGCAGGTGTGGTAGGAGGTGGTGGTAGCCTGTGCTACAGAAGAGACATGATGATGAGTTAAATGACCTGGTGCCTTTTAAGGTAGAAGGTTTGGGTTTGTTGTGTGAAGAGAGCTGCTCACCCTGGATGGTGTTCGTGGCTTCAGGAAGCACAGCACCAGGCGTGGGGGCTGGAGGGAGGGCAGACGGCTCATTCCCGACTCAAAGGCGCCTGGATGCGACTGGGACAAAAGTCTTGTGATGGAGAGAGGCTGAAAAGCAGCACTGTGGTGGATGTGCTGCTGCTCTGTGGGCACCTCTGGCTGCCGGGGAGAGGGGTCTGGCAGCTGGCTCCAGCACCCGGCACCGGTCAGATGACCGGGAAGCCACAACAGCTGAGAGCTGTCCTCACCCAGACGTGACTTCTCCATGAATGGCACATTCAGACAGGGCAGCCAAGCACTGCTGGCAGCCCTGCTTTGCTGGAGAGGTGGGGAGAGGGCATGGAGAAGGGCGCAGTGCTGTGCAGCTGGTACAGACACTATCAGCAGCCGTGGCCTCGGTGCGGGGACGGCAGCAGGAATCAATGCCTTCCAACAAGGGGCCACGCGCAGTGTGGTCACCTCCTGAAACAAAAGGCCAAGTCAGCAGCTTCTGAGAGATGGATGGCAATGAGACTGTCTCAGAACAATAAGGGCGTTTGTCTTTTCAGCACGTTGCATCGCTGTAGGCAAGATAAAAATGCATGTATTCAGCCAGGTTTTTATTACTGACCTTATCTTCAACAGGGGAGATGATTGTGGAGGAGTTATTGTTTGGTTTATGTTGTTGGTATTTTTTTCTTAAATCTGCAGTGAGCTCCTCGCAGGGTTTTGGGGAGGAAGTTGGGCAGTCAGCATTGTGCTTGTGGACAACCTGTGTGGATCAATAATCACCTCCTTTGCACTTCAGAGGAGATTTTTAACAGCAGAGGATGGTTCCTCTGGGCTGGGGAGGCTGAGCATGGTGGGTTGTGTCCCACATTGGTCCCCTCACAGCCCAAGCTGTGTCTGGACTTTATGCAGTGATGTCTGTGCTACTACCCTGGGTCCTCCCAAACCTTTCCCCTTCCTCTTACCTTTGAGAATTGGCTTTGGGAAAAATTATTTTCTTCAGGCGAATGCTAAAAAGTGCATTTCTTGGTCTGATGAGCAAATGCTGTGCTGCCAGTGCCAAGGGGTATCCAGGCACCAGAGAACTTTTCCTTTTATTGCTAAAATAGGTCACGCTCACTGCTGGCAAAAGGAGTTGTTAGGCAACTTCTTTTTCCAAAGTCGAGGGTGTGCAGGGCAGGGATGGGCGACCATCCCTTGTCTCTGACAAAGGCACCAGAGTGGTGGCCATGCTGCTTTGTCCATCCCACAAATTAATTGCTGGATGATCTGAGGCCCTGGCGTGTTCCAGGCTGGGATATGCTGCTCCATGCTGGCTGAGTGGTGCTGTGGGTGGAGGAAATTCAACAACCCCCTGGTTCTCCAGGAGGTGGGCTGGCTTTGTAGTCCAAAGCTGTGTGGTCATGTCTTGGACGTCACGTTGGGCTGCTCTGGGCCATGTGGAAGTGCCAGAGCAGCAGCTGTAAAGTGTCCAGCTGTGGGTCTGTGTGCCGCCAGTGCCCCAGTCTGGGGGACACCAGCCCTGTGCTATCACCCATCACTTCCCTTGTGGTTAGCAGTTCCCAGAATGGCACGCGAGCTGCTCACGAGCAGCGGGCACGGACCAGGCATCCTTTGTGAGATGAGATAAGGGACAGTTCATGAGAAGTGAAATAAATAGGGATGTTTTGGCATTGTTTTTTCCTCGTAATTCGTGCCACTCCATTATTAATTGGCCTCATTGAACGTTTCAGCAGAAACAGCCCGTTGTTAGAAAATAGAAATTATTTGCCATACAGCGCTGGGTGAGCTTGTAACGAGCAGCCCTAATCCGCGATGGAGGTGGCGAGGAGCTGACATTTGCTCCTCGAGGAGCGTGTGCAGTGCCCAGGCCTGTTTGTCTGCCTGCCAAAGGTGACGAGGACAGTGTGGGGCAGTGCCTTGTCACTGGGTGAGCTCTCCTGTGCCGGGGAGCTCCGCAGGTGCGGCGCTGCCTGCGCCCGATGCCGTGATTCGGGGTGGCTGCGGCGGCAGTGCCGCTCTCCGCTCTCCGCCGGGGAGCCGGCTCAGCTGGCGGATGTGGTGGCTGACCCCGGGCTGTCTCTCCTCGGCGTCACGGCAAAACAAGCGCCCGTGGTTTTTAAGCAAAGCTGTCTTGCACCGAAACTCGGCGGGGAGCTCCCGGTTGCTTTCTCGGTTGAGGACGCGGTAAGCGACGAGGACGGATCTCACGCTCGAGCTGTGCTGCAGGGCCTCAGCTGGCTGCGCTCTAGGTCTCCATGGGTTTGCTCCAGAGCTGTTTTCCAAGGAAGCCAGAAACGCTGGGTGCTTGTACTTGTTTTTCTGCTGGTGGGAGGAAGAGAGGAGGAGCAGTTCGCCTTTCTGTTGCAAGACCAGCTCTAGGCTTCCTTTCTGCAGGCCTCCTATCTCTGAGGTCTTCTCCTCAGAGGCTGATTCCTGGAGCCATGGAGAGGCCACCTGGATGGAGCAGTCGGTAGATGTCTGTGTGGACGGGCTTGGTGCTGGAGCTGGGAGTGCAGGGTCAGAGGAGCTGTTGGCTGTGGCGTCGGCTGGCACCGTGTGCTGCGGGTCAGCGCCTGGGGCTGCCTCCAGCATCGCTCTCAGACCTCCCCTTCTTCCTCCTGCTTGGAGATCAGGCAGCCAGCACCGAGCAGCTGCAGGCAGGGGAAGGAGAAATGAAGCACACCAGCAAGTGCACGTGTCCAAAACAGAAAGTGAGAGAGGCAGAGCGGCTGCGCCACTGCCTGCAGTTGTTGGCTTATTGTGGGGGTTACCCTGAGGTCGGGGACAACACCGAAGAGTTTGCTGGAGACTTTATGGTAGGTAAGGCAGCAGGCTGGAAGCTTTAAAATAATTTTAGAAGGTGGGGGTGGTGAGGAAGCTTCTTCCTTTTCCATCCCGTTGGGCTTTCTCTGTGTGTTGCCAAGAACTTTTCTGTAATGCTGTGTTCAGGAGCATGGCTTTAAACAGTTTGATTAGCAAATCTAAATGAGCCTGGTAGACTCGGGTTATTTGGGGTAGGATTTACCAGGAAGGGGATGGAAATAGTGTTCTTGGCACTCCCAAATCAAGGGATAACACAGAAGCCTTGAGACTCAGGGTGCTTTCCCTGGCTCTCTCTCCCAGCACCCCACACAGGAGCAGCAGGGACGTGTCCAACTTTCCTGGTGGACAGCAAAGGATACTACTGGTCCCTTAGGCTGGGCCTAAGTACTTCTTCACTCTGCTTGCTGCATGAAGAAGTGTGTTTGAATGAGGTCAGTTTTGGGTCTTTAGCATTTCATTTATCTAAAGATTTGCCTGGTGCTGCCCTGCTCTGCTGGGGTGGCTTGTGGTGGTGCTGTGGCACTCTTGGTGTCTCTCTGGCCTTGGCGACGCTGCTGGTGTTGGCCTCCTCCCCCCAAATCTGATTTGCCAGAGCCCCTGACCATCCATGGTTTTTCTGCTTCCTTGATTTCTGTCGTGACATTTACTGAATTCATGAAAGTACATTGACTGAATTCATTCCCAAAGTACATCCCCGTGGGAGCACCTGAACCACAAGGAGCAGCAGGGGAGTTGATGCAAAAGGGAGAAAGTCCTTACTGGAGGCATTTGGAGATTTGAAAGGTCTGGAGAGGGTGCTCTGGCACACCAGCAGATTTGTGGGGTGGGAGGAAGCTTTGCAGAGAGCAGGAAGAGATGCAAAGAGAGGGAGAGGAGAAGCAAAAAAACCCCAAACAGAATTGAGCAAAACCCAGCAAAACAGTGGAGAGGAAAGGGGGGAACTTAGTTTGGGGCTGGAGGGTTCTTTAGTTGTTTTATTTCAGGTGCCTTGGAGTTGTCCATGAGCAGATGCTAGAAATTTGAGGTCAGGGTGAGGGCGAAATCACATTTGTGTGATTCAGTGGTGGGGAATTCAGGTGGCACCCACTGGGTGCTGCTCCTGTGTCTGTGTGGAAGGTGCAGTGGTGCTGGCAGCAAGGTGCCTCCCAGCAGGTGTCTTTAAAACTCTGCTGGAGAAAATTGAAGCCTCTTCTGAGTCATAGAATCATTTAGATTGGAAAATACCCATAGAATCATCGAGCCCAACCATTAGCCCAGCACTGCCAAGTCCATCAGGCAGTTTGAAGGCAGCTCATAAAACCTTTCTGGTGTTTGCATTTGAAAAACACTGTCACAGCTCACAGTGCAATTTACTGGAGTAACTTTCTGAGCAATTAATCCACCTACGTCCTGCCAGGGCTTCCATGGTGCCTCTTAACAGTTCATCACAGGGCATAGAAATTTGTCAATTTTAATCCTCCTCGCTAATTTTTAGGTTTTGTTTTCTCCTTGTAAAACCCAACACGAATGTAAGCAAGGCAGAGCAGGCCAGAGTCACTTCAGGCCATGCCAGCAGGTTCTGAGCTCCACCAGCCATTTTCTGACGGGGTTAAAGGAGGCAAAAGCTCAGCGGAGTGTGGGCAGGGGGGAAAGGAAAAAACAGATGGTTCTTGGGACATGCAAGAGCCTTTTTTTTTTCTCAAGGGCACAGCCTTTGAGCCTCCCAGACGGGTAATTCTTGTTTATACACCCACAGAAAGTGACGGTCCTGGTTTTGGGCCTATTGGTGTGTCTTCCCAGACACGATGTGTTTGTTTTGTAGGTGGATGTCAGGAGCTGCATCAATCTTCCATTTAAATATTTATTTTTAATTTAAAACCAGGACAAGTGTGAACGCGGGGAAGCTTGTTCGTAGGCAGGGATTCTGCTTTGGCTGGGCCTGGGAGAGCTGATGGGCTCCCTCACTTCAGATGTCTGTGATGTCCCATCTGTGGCTGGAGTGATGTTCTGTCCTGCAGAGCTCCCCCTGAGATCCTGCGTGGATGGAATGGATTCTAGAGCTGAAGGAAAAGCAGCATCATGGGGTTTCATCCTCCCCAAACACTTGGATTTACAGCAGAACAAGGATAAATTTACAGCTCTGCAAGGATCAATGGACACTGTCCAAGTCTTGCCCTTCTTAGTGTGGCAAGAACCTGTCTGCAGACACCCCTTGTCCCAGAGGCTGAGCTCTGGGATGGCCAGGCTGGAGCTGGCAGAGGTCTCCTGTTCCTGGTGTTTCCCAACATTGGTCAGAACAGAGAAGGAGCAGCACCACACTATTGCCTGATACGGGGAGAAATAAACTAGATTCCAGAAACTGGCGCAGCTGGCTAGGCACAAGAAGTGGTGACCACAGGGCACCACAATTCCCCTTCCTTCTCCCCTTGATATTTGGCCTTTTCAGCTTTTGTGCAAGAGAGGTTGGATGTGAGGTAGGGGATCTGCTTTTCTGGGCTCCTCCAGGCTGAGTGTTTATAATCTTTGATTTTCATCCTGACTTTCCGGAAAAATGCTTTATTTTACTGTCTGATGGTCAAACATGTTGGGCCTTGATACTCCCTTCTGCTCCACACCTTGCTGGAGGACAGCATGACATCCACTTCTAGGCTGCTCTTTTCGCTTCCAGCTTGGGAGAGGGGATCCCCAGGCTCAGTTTGTTGCTGCTGAAGCTCCCAAACCCTTTCTTTGCCTGTCATGCACCTTGTTGGGGCAATTCACCAGCTCTCTAGGGCTGGAGCATGTTGATCTTCACTACATCAGATCAAATAATTCCTTTTGCAGCTGTTGGGGCTGAGACCCCCCTGCCCACATCAGCTGCATGCATGTGGTGTCTTATTTATTGATTTTTTTTTTCCCTGTACACCCTGAAATTCCTTTTTTTCTTTTTGAGGAAGTTAAAGCTTTCTTGTTCCAGTTGAGAACTGTTCAAAAATAGATTCCCAGGTGGAATTGGTTCTTCTGAGGTAAATGTGTGTCAGTGTTACCAGGGTTATTCTGTGACTGGGTTTTTCTCTGCCATTGCTGAAGGTCTTAGTTAATTAGATGATTAGTCTGCTGGTCGAGTATCTATCTGCAAATAAAAAATAGCAGTTGAATGTTGCTGCCTAAAATACTGCTGCTGGAATCAGTCTGTGGCACAGAGCAGGAGGGCTTCTTATTTAATTAAAATCAGGAACATACTGTACTGTACTCTCCAAGGGTCAAGGAACAAAAGGGACGTACACATAATAAGTAGCAAACTGTCCTTTCAAACCCCCTGAGCTCAGCCCAGGAGAGCTGTGTTTAAAGGAACATTTTCAAGATAACATTTGTGATTTTTCTTCTGTCCTTCCCCNCCCCCCCCCCCCGCCTTTTTTTCTTTCTCCACGCTATGTTGACTGAAGCTGAAAGTATCCCGTGACTTAATTTTGTTCTTACCTGTTCTCGCTCTTGGATTCACAGTTGTCATCAGGACTGCTTAGATGCCAAAAATCTGTGTGTGGGTGCTCAGTGGCTGGGTTGGACTTGCTGGGGTCCTTTCCCAGGAGCCAGCCCTGCCTGCAGGAATGGGCTGGAGGCAGACTGAAGAAGGGGCTGAGTTACCATTCCAATGCAATGTGGGGCTGGGAGTTATTGGGAACTTTTAGGGGAGGGCCAAGCACTGAGCTTCATGGCCCAATGCTTCTATCCACATGGGGGTTTTTTTTGAGTTGTTCTGTGCTTGGTTGAGAGTTGCCACCAGCCTGACGAGCTCTCTCTCCTGTGTTTGTTCCTGCAGGACGTCGCGCTGTTGGAGTACCAGCATCATTCCAGGGATTTTGCTTCCCACCTCCCGCCGGGGTCTATCATGCAGCCGCAGCGGCGGAGGCCGTCCCTGCTCTCCGAGTTCCAGCCGGGCAATGAAAGGTACTGCCTCCCTGGGCCGGCTTTTTGTGCAGGGCTGTGGTGGCAGCACAGGGCCGGGAGGGACCCAGGCAGAGGGCTGCTGTTTCTGGGTACTGACTGTGCTCGGGCTCAGCGCCAATGCAGATTCCTCCTGGTAATCCAGTGGCGCCTTTGCCTTCTGGTTTCTTACCTTGGACTGTCACGCGTTTTAAAGGAGCCTTGAAAACAACAAACAACGCAAAAACCACCCCCTCGCTTCTGTGAAGCTTCGCGTTGCTGTGACTGGTTGTGTTGGCTTCTTCAGCATAGGAAATGAAGCCGTGTGTGGCTTGGGTTTGGTCTGTGGCTCCCGAGGCTGCAGGGAGGAGTGAGAAGAGCTCATTTCCTCCCCCATCTCCGCTTCCTCTGCTGCTGCTCTTCCTCCCCGCTTTCATTGTTTTTGTTTCTCTTTCTTGGTTCCCCTCACAACTTTCTCTGAGCTGCTTTTTTTCCTGTCTGCTCCCTTCATGCCTCGCCCTGTGTCCCTGTTTCCTGTTGTAGCCTCGTGGGAGGCCGGCAGAGTTTTTTTAGGTGCAAGTCAGGCAAGTGCTGTGGCTGGGAATGCTGTACATGCTTTAACCACAGGAGCTGATCGGTTTGAAGGACATCACTCTCACTCTCTGTTTCAGTGCAAAACTCTGCTCTCGCTCACAGTTTCTCTTCTGCATTTGATGTTGAGTGGTTTGGGAAAAAAAACTGGCCTGGAAGTGAAATAAGAGCCTTGCTGCAGGAGATATACGCAAAACAGTTCTTTTGATGCTTGTTCCTTAGGCTAAGAACAAAACCAGTGAAGAGTCAGAGGTGAATCTGTTTCTCTGAAATCATCACTGTTAGGGGAGAGAAGTAAGAACTCGGGGTGCTGGATGCATACTAAATACACACAGGATCCTCTTTTTCACATAGGTTGGGTTCAGCTTGGTGCTCAGCAGAAACAATCCCTGAGAATGTGAGAATTTGGAGGCACAAAGTATCTTCCAAAGTTCATTTTGCATCTGGACATGCCCTTCTGGGTTATGCCTGTGGCACCTGCACGTACAGAGAGTCGTGCCACTTTTGATAACCCATAATTTATTGCAGCATGTTGCACTGCCTTGGCTCGCTTTGATTTCTCAGTGCTTTGATTTCTTAGCACAGAGTAACACGGTTAAGTTGGAATTGGGTCAGATTTAGCTAAATTTGGGGGAGATGGGTAAAGAGGGCCCAGCAACGTGCTCCTGCCTGATTTTGTTTTTCACACTACTGATGGTTTGCAAATTGGAGAAGCAGTTCTGCTCTCCAGTAATACACTGTTTAAAAAAAAATGCATCTTGGTTTTTCTGTATCACTGAAAAAAAAGCCCAACTGCAAACCTTGGTGTCTGCTGTACCACATGCCTGATCTGGTGTGGTCACCCAGGCATCTGCCTTTGGCTTACACATGTTTCAAAGTCCCCAAACTTATTTTTGTGTTGACAATTGCATGAATGTGGGTAAATGATAATCAAAGTTGTTACAGTGTGTTACACATCCACATGCTTACCATGGTTCCTCATTTTCAATCTGAATGGTGATGTTTTGGCATGCTATAAAAAGAAACTCTTTTAATAACTCACGTTTCATCCCCTTCCCCCTTAACATCCAAAAAATAGTGCTTTTGCAAAAAATATTACTATGTAGTAAAGCTAAAAATACTGCGTTAGTTCAGCTGACATCTTGTGCCAGAGTGCTGGGACATAAACTCATTGAAAAATTTTGGGGGCATCTGGGGATGCAGAAAGTGGGGAGGAGGGGTCTTTGAAGAAATTGTAAAGAAATTTTCAATCCAATGTAGTAGGTCACTGAGGTGATTCAGATTGGGTACCATTGGGCTTGGGGAGGTGGTGGTCTGTTTTTCAAAGCCAGCTGCCATTTCTCTGCATCTTTAAGCTCTACACTTAAAATTCCATTCTCTGGGGGCTTTGCTGGTTCACCTTGGTGGTCTGAGGAGCTGCTGTAACACAGTTCCTGCTGTGTTGTAAGAGGAGCCCTTTGGGTGGTGGTCTCTCACCTGAGGCCTCCAGGTCCACAACCCTGGAGCTCCTGGAGCAGGTTGGGTTGGTCATTAGTGCCCTCCCCAAAAAAATAGCTGTGGCTTTTCCTGATGCAGAGCAGAGCCTGGATGAGGGAGGGTGGCGATGGCAGCCGTGGCTGCAGCTGAGTCCCCTTGGCAGGCTCAGCTCCTTGGCTTTGTTCCTGGGCTGGGATTGATGGTTTCGAGCAGAGGCAGCTGGCTCTCAACATGAGGGGCTGGGAGGAGGGAGACCAAGGCAAACAACATCCACAACACTGCACAGGGGTGAGCAGAGGCAAGCGCAGGGGTGTGCCGTGTCTGAAAGGAAGACCCTCGCTGTGGTTCCCTGCCTGACAGACCAGCTGGCACTCAGTGATGGTGGGCACGTGACAATCCTCCCCTTGGAGCAAGTGTCAGCAGAGGGGAACCCTTCCAACCCCCCGTTGCTTCGGGAGTTCAGAGGAAGCAGCTCTTGGTTGTGGTGGCTGATGCGCTTCCAGGATCGCTCTGCTCCTTAAGGATATCAGCTTGCAAGGCTGGTGCAAGTGGGCTGTGGCAGGCTGACAGCACTGGAGATGGAGCCCTGTGTGCATTCCCAGATGGGCATCCCTGCCCTGCCGTCACTGTCCCTTGCACTCACCCCGGGCACTGCCTGCAGCTGGAGAGTGGTGCAGCCCTGTGCTGCTGGGTCCCGGTTCCTCTGAGCCCACCCGCCTGGTGAGTGGCTGCTGTTTGCCTTCCTGTCCTGGAAACTGCAGGCATTCACTTGGTGTGATGGTTTTGGGGGGTTATCCCCTATTTTGGCTTTACCTTCACTTTGGACACGTCTGTGAAACCTCTGCAGGCTGTCTTTGCATGTGGTATTGGAGGCTTGACCTTGGGGATGCGTGAAATAGAGAAATAATTTGGGCTTTCTTGGATGATCTTCCTACAGCTGTGCATATTTTCAGTCTCTCCTGGCTGCAGTTTTGCTGTAGCCACCAGGATGGTGGTTAGCTGTGATTCCATGGAAAGGGAACAAGGGGTGAAGTGTTTCACCACGGGCACAATGTGTTAAGGATGAATCAAGTGTTGCTGGCAAAAAGGTGTGGAGTGGTAACTTGCTGGAAGGAATGGAATGCTGAGATGGTCCTGCATTTTGGGGCTTCCTGAGCAAGAAGCTTGTTGGGAAGTTGCAGACTGCCCTTCTCCACATACATCAGAATCAAGAGTTGTCATCACCCCTTGGTGGTTGGGCAAAGAATTGAACTCCCTGTGCAGCAATTCTGGCTGGAAGAAGGAAGGAAAACCTGAACCACTCTGAATCCCTTGCTGTAGGGAAAATTGGCTCTGCCTGTCTTTGCAGGGATGTGCTGCTCTCCGTGATGGTTTTTTTGGTAGCAGGCTTTTTCTTGGAAGGATCCACAGACTTCCCCTTAGCTTGTTCAGTTGGCTGTGCCAACTGGTCTGCAGGAGCGAAGAGAAGTATTTCAGGATCTGCTGTTGGTACAAGTCGTACCATGAATACTTGCAGTGGAATGTCCTGGCAAGGTGACAAGGATTAGGGCTTTTTTCCCTCTTCTATATATATTTTGGTCCTCAAAAGAAGTGAGAAAAACTGGGTTGAGTGTTAAATGGCAGGTGCCAGAGGGTGAGGGATCTGAAAAATCAAGGAACTGGATTTTTCTAACTTTTCATATGTGTTAGGATTTTAGAGCAAGGTTCCATATTAATGCAGAAATGCTGGGGTGGATACATCTCTCCGCTTCCCTGGCAGAAAATGTGACTGTAAATAAATGGTATGTGTGTTAACACAGTGTATTCCACCTTTATCCAGAATAAGATGAGTCACTATTTTCATAGAAGATCATTTTCCCAGTTCAGGAGACCGTGCTCCTCTCTCGGAGCCGTTCTGGTTAGCGGGCACAAGGAGTCTGAAGAGCTTTCCCCGTGTCGGTCTGCAGGGTGACATTTGGGATACATTAAACAGCTGCTGTGTTTCTGCAGCCATCTGAGATAGCCGTGTGCAGTGTGGCACACGGAGAGCAGGCCGGATCATTGTGCCTCTTGCTGGGATTAATCCTGCTGGCCCAGGAGCCCGGGGAAGGGTGGGAAGCTGGGGCAGCCTGCGTGGTGCTGGAACTCACACACGGCTCTCAGTCTTCATCTGCGCTGAGCCAAATGGCACCAGCTGCTCCCAAGGTAACAGCACGACCAATTTGGTTTTATTTATGGTTTTTAATTAAGTTTCCATTTTTAAAGGTGATCCTTTTCTCAGGAGTGAGCGGCGCTGCGGCTGAAATCCCCACAGCCATATATCTGTGTCTTTCACGCTGGAAATGATGTACCAGGAGCTGCGGTTTTTTTCCCTCCCCATAATTGAACACAGGAAAACAACATCTGGAGAGGGCAGCTGCTGGTGTGTGGGCACTTGGGGACAAGCCTTTCCTTGCAAGCTCGGGTGTGGCTGCCTGGCATGCCCATGGATGGACATGGAGGATGGCCAAGGGCATGGGATGTCTCTGGAGCCGTTGGTTCAGGGGTGTTCCAGCCACCCAGGACTGCTAAGAGGGCTCTACTGCCAGGCTGCAGTTTTGGATGCCTGGAGAAGGCATGTAGGGGAGCTTGTGGAAAGAGACAAATATTCCTTCTCTTCCTCTTGAGTGAGGCAGTGCCATTGTGTTAAAGCTTCTGCTGGTCCTGTCCATGAATAATTCAGTCTCTGTGTATGGGAATCTTCAATATGCAAGTTTTAAGTAAAGCATCTGCTCTTATCTCAGTTGCAGTTGGCTTGGAAGAAGGTGGCTGAGGGGTTGTGCAGTGTGGCTGAGACACTGCTCCCTGCCCTTGTGTGGGAATGCACAGCCTGAGCATCCCCAGGATGCACATGGGTGCTTGGTCAGAGCTCCTGATGACCCGGGAGTCCTTCAGCTGGGCCACATGGTGAGCTGAGCATCCTGCCCGAGGCTGTCCCACACCTTTGGCTTGGGAAGACTCAGTCCTGCTGCTGGCAGACTTTGCTGAGGGTGTGGGAGCAGCTCCATCTTCCCGCCCAGACATGCAGCTCTTCCCGTCAAGTCACGATGGTTTATCTCCCTCTCCACCTACATGACAAAGGGAATATATCAGCTGGTCCTGGACGTGTTTTGGTAGGTGCCTGGTGGCAGGTTTGCTCCTACAAAGCCTCCAGTTCCTCTCTTTAACAGGTCCCAATTTGCCCAGTCTCACGCTCTGGCTCTCAGCTCTAAAGGGGTTGTTGAAACCTCTGACAAATCTTGGCGTTGGCTATAAATAATTCACTTCAACACCAGTGGTTTTCTATATTACTGCCTCTCAAACATTTATTGTTTGTCTGTACCTGTGGGGGTTGGATACTCTTTTTAGAACTTATTTTTGGAGATAATTTCCCACCAAACCATCTTAGCTGGAGGAAATAAACAGCCGCAGCAAGGCAGTCATTTGTCTTGGTTCTGGTTCCAGGAGACACTGAGAATCGGTTTTCCAGCCTGGTTATGTTGTTTGGCCCCACGGTGTAGGGAACAGTTACTTGCAGATGTGTGCTCTTGCTGGGAAGTTGGGAGCTGGCTCAGAATCGCTGCCAATGTTTTGAGCCCTCGGAGCAGAAGGCTTCAGGAAGTCAAGCTGGGTTTGCTGGATGTTGCAGAGTAGCCATCGTTGCTCCTGCAGCCACCTTCTGCTGCTCTGCTGAGGGAGAAATGGGAAGGGTTGTGCTGCTCTGAGGAGCCACACTGTGAGTTATTGGTGAGGTCAAGCCTCCTGAAAAGTTTGTACTTGCCCGTTTCCCAGTGATTTGGCTTCAGGAAAGTACAAGTAAGATCCCTCATGGTAAGATGTCATCACTGCTCTTACAAGTCCCAACCAAGGGCAGCTCAGGATATCTCATTGATCCTCTCTCCCCAGCTCTCAGCTTAATTACTGGACTCAATGATTTTAGAGGTCTTTTCCAACATTAAGAATTCTTTGATTCCTTGATACGCAGCTTCCAGACAACCTGTGTTTTCAGCCCATCTTGTACACTTGCTGGAGAGAGCTGCAGGTACCCCACACTGCTGTAGGATTTCATCTGCTCATGCCTTCCTTACACCCTCAGTGGGTCTGCTGAGGAATCAGCCCCGGTGAATGAGTAACGCAGCCCTGCAGCTGGGAGGGTGCCATTCGTTCGTCGGATTAGCAATAAACCAAAGGTCTCATCTTGGGTTGTCTTGGTCTTCTGGACCTGGACCTACCCTGAGCAGAGCTGTGTGGGGGTGGTTGGGAGTTGGGCAAACCCTGGGCACCCAGCCTTGTGTGTCAGCACATCTCAGGCTGCTCTGCTCCTCTGAAGTATCCAGTGTTTGTGGTGAAGGACTCAGGTGAAGACTAACCTGCCCCACTTCGTAATTAATGCTGGCATTTGCTTTGCTTCATTTAATTATGCACAACTCACATGCAATTAAAAACACTCTTCCCCTTCAGCTAAGTAGGGATCTCTGGAATAAACCAGATGGGTGGGAACTATTTGGAAAATGCAGCAAACCCCAAACTCGGTGTAATGGGAGGGTTTTTCAGGCAGAGTCATTTTTGCACTGACAGCAGCGGCGCCGCTGTATAAAAGTCTGTTGTAAAGAGCTTGCTGCAGGTGTGGATGTGAAGAGTGAAAGGTGTGAAGGCTTCGAGCAAGAGCATTTGTGTTTGCAGCCAGGACAGGCTGAGCGGGTTGTGTTGGGCAAAGTAATCTCGGGAGCGGCTGGAAATTCCAGTGGATAAAGTTAATAGCCGTTCCAGTGGATGTGGAAATGGAAATAAAATAGCACCTTATAACATTGCAGCTGCTTTCCTTGGCGTGGCCCCTGCCTCGCTGTGAGTAACCGCCTTTGTAAAGCTCAGTGGTGCTCTTATCTTCTGAATCCATGGGGTTTTTTTTTTCTGAGTGGAGCAGTTGTGTGGAGTTCCTGACAACTGCAGAGGTCTTGGAGCCGTCCATTGTCAATTAGTAGATCCTTGGTAATGTGGCCTTAAAAAGGGGGAAGAAGCGAAAATAAATACATCTGATTTTTAATTGCCTCGGTAGAGCAAGGCCTTGGGTGTTGGAATATTTTAGCACCTGCCCAGCTCAACAGTTGCTTATTGTTCCTGGGTTTTACAGCAGAGCCTGAAAGGCCGGCGTGCAGCTGTGGGCAGGCAGGGATTGCGTGAACTGCTGGGACCAGGCAGCAGGAAACCTGAGAGGTGCCAGGAGAGATTTCTGGGCTTGCTGAGAAAAGTTGAGGATCGTTCAGCGTGGAAGCGTTTGCAGGTGAAGCGAGCTGTGCTTCAGTGCCAGATTTCAGGGCTGTTCAGCTCTGGAGGGTTTGCTGTGTGAGCTGTACATTCTGTCTGGGATGTTGGAGCACCGAAGGCAGTGCTGGAGCCTTGCCATTCTCCTGTCCCCTTTTTGCTGGGGAGGAGGAAGAGGATGAGCCAGATTCTGTTTCTGTGTGTCAGCAGCAAAGCTGCTGCCCGATCCCAACGCCAAACCCACAGCAGCAGAGCTTGGCATGCGTGTGCTTTGTGCCTGCTGTTGATGTTTAATTAAGAAAATAACTCCCCCCAGTTTTATCTTGATTGCCTGGGGCTGGGTTAAGGTGGTCATGCTGCTGCAGGGGAGGTCATAGGGCAGCTCTGAGAGTGTGGGTTTCTACAAGATCCTCTCCCTGGATGTGATCCAGAGCCGTTACAGCTGCTGGCTTCAGGGCATTCTGGATCCTTCCCTTTTTGCCATCTTCTCTGAGATTTTTAATGTCAGGAGTTGCAGTTTGTGGGTGGGGGGCTAATGATGCATAAAACCCT
The DNA here is from genome assembly GCA_008694505.1 of Cyanoderma ruficeps. NCBI lineage: Eukaryota > Metazoa > Chordata > Aves > Passeriformes > Timaliidae > Cyanoderma > Cyanoderma ruficeps. The sequence continues at coordinate 1,832,263 of VZDJ01000174.1, forward strand.
CTGTCTTCTATGCTTGCTGTTTCTTTTCTCCTTCAAGCAGCTCCAAAGGCTGTGAAGTTTGTTAGTGTTTAGTAACTGGGGAGGACACTTTACCACCAGCTCTGGGGAATTGCAATAATCTTGTTCAAGGGGAGAAGAAAAAAACGCATGTTTTTTCACAAGCTTTGAATCTCCTGTGCTTCATTTTATTTTTTTTAAGAGACACTTCTGCCCCAAGTGTTAAAAACACACCCTTGGAGCTGCTGCAGCAAAGCTGATCCTAGGGCATAGTAAAAGGTTTAATGTATTTTTGTAGGATCCCTTTACAATTCCCACGAGAGAATCCTGCTAAGGAAGACAGAAGTACAAAAAAACTTCAACATTTGTTTTAAAAAAAAGCAAACCCAAGCCCACTCTCCAGGTATTACCAACTGCATCACATTTAACAGGTAAAAGGTGTTTGAGCTGATGTGACTCGTTGGTGCAGTTGCTGTCACTGGATGATGTGCCTTTACAGCCTGCCAGGTCTGTGTCAGAGACGTGCAACTACACGTGGCTGGTTTCTTTCCTCCCCCATCCTGGAAAAATAAATCCCTACTGTCTAGCCATGGAGGAGTAGGCATTTTCCCCCAACATATAATCTTTGGTATTCCTATAGAAGACACTAAATATAAACACTGGGGCAGGTATCTTAGACTAAATTAGCCAAACGTGGCAGAAGGGGGCTCTGCCTGGTCTTGGAAGCAGGGGAGGATTTTTGGGATAGATTTGAGGATTTTCCAAGCTTTGCCTCTTTCTGACCAGTCCAACCCATGTGTCATGGCAGGGAAGGCTTAGACCTGCAGCCCTTTGTCCTGGTGTAGGGACAGCCACATTGGTGGGACAGGAGATGACAGAGGGGCTTGCCAGGTGACACAGCAGAGGAAGGGGACAGAAGGCTGGCCCCTTGGAGGGCGGTGGTGGTCCTGCTCCAGGATATGCACCATGCCCAGCAGCTGAGCCTTTGGATCTGCAGAAACCTGAGATGTTTGAGTGCGGGGCCACCTGGCCTCCCTGTATGGATCCTTCTGGAAAATTGAGCCGTGTCCCCCTCAGGTAGTTTGCAATCATGGAGTGGGGGAGAGCCGAGGTAGTTTCTTTTCCTAAAGGCTCCTTTCCCTTTGTCCCCAGATCTCAGGAGCTGCACCTGAGAGCCGAGGGCCATTCCTATCTCTCTGACCTGACCAAGCCATCGGACTTGGAGTTCATTGAAACCAAGAGGCCACGCCTGGAGCTGCTGCAGGACCCCCTGATGCGGCACTCGCCTCTCCTCAACCAGAGCCAGCAGGGAGGCACGGAGGATCTCTCCAAGGTAAGGGGCTGATGGCCTCTGCCACCAGCTGGGGGTGGGATCTTCATTTTGGGCTTGTGTAGAGCTGCCTTTGGGGCTTTGAGACGCTGCTGAGTTCGGTGTAAATCGTGGTTCGCAGTGCATCGGGCAGTGCTTGGAGGTATGGGGTGCTTTTCCCTGAGGTGGGGTGACTATTTCAGGGGAACAGATGCATGTCAGCTTTCCCCATAACTGTTACAGTCATGGGCTTTTTTTGTTGTGCTATTAGATGCACCAGAACAGTTTGGAAGCTCCTGTAGGCTGAATTAAGGATGGTCATGTCTGGCTTTTCAGGATACTCTGCCTTGATTTGATTTTTACTTGACGCTTCTCATTTATCACATCTCTTTATTTAATATTGGTGTTTGAAGGGCTGGAATCGGTTTCTGGTGGTTCTTTAATATAATCTTCCCCAGGAAAGCCTCCCTTGTCCCAGTCTCATTTAACAAAGCAAATCGTTTACTTACAATTGTCCCCTCTGCGCATGGAATAAATGTTGCAAAGAGAAATCCATTGCTTGTGTGCCTGTTTGGATTTACTTTCATCTTCTCTTGGGGTAAATTGTATTTGATTTTACCTCCAGTTTGGACATGCTCCTGGTTGGCAGGAGAGTCTTGCTGAATAAATGTGCTGGGTGAGCTGACTCTGATGTCAGTGCTGAGGGTTGGTGCAGCTGCAGGCTGGGCTTGGGAATTGCCTGAGCCCTCAGTAAAGTGAAAGGGAAGTCACATTCATGGCCAGGAAGATGGGAATGGTTTGCTGTATGCCTGTAGGAGCTGAGTGAAATAACACAAGAACAAGAAAGCTTTTCCTTGGGAAAGCTGGGATATTCAGACGTTTCTTCTCCGTACAATACTGGTGGGCTTTAGCTGAGATCCCTCTGACCTCTCTTCATTGAGAAGGATATTTAACTCTGGAGTAGTCCAGGTGCCAAGGGAGGCCTGAAGGCTCTGAAGCATCCTCAGGGGATGTTGGCTGGGTGGCTGATGGGGAAAATGCACTGTTGTCCACAAGACAAAAAATAGCCCTCTCCAAAGATATGAGGAAACCAGGATGAATTTTCTGTCTTCACATTATTCCCACCTTCAGTTCTGTTCTGCCTCTCACCAGAAAACCATGGATTGTCTCAACTATTTGTTTCTAATAGGCAGAGCTGCTCTTGAGGAGTCAGTTCATCAATTTAGGGACTGCATTTGCTTCTTGGTCTGTGACACGTTTCCAAGAAGTACATGCATTTTATGGGGCTTAAAACATTTGTTAATGAAAGAGAGAGAGCTGAGATGCAATTCAGCAAGACGAGATTATGCTTTTAGTGGAGCCATTTGTAATTTTAGAGTCTGGAAGGAAGAAGAAAATGTGGTGTCCTTGACTGGTGAGAGCCTGAGTGGAGCTGGGATTAGTGTCTCTAAACTAGCAGGGGCTGCTTCCAGGGTGGGTTTGATGGAGCTCACTGCAAGACTGGATAATCTCAGTGCTGTTCAAGTGACTGGGAGCAGGAGGCAAGTCTGGGACACAGGGTATAACAGCATTAGCAGCTTGGGAAATTGGGTTAATAGCAATCTTTTGGCGTTAGTCCTGTGCAGTTGTCCTCAGACTAGTCTATAAACTGCTGGTGGACATCAGGGTTGTGGAAAAGCTCCTGAAGCCAAGGTGTGCATTGCTCTGAGCAATATTGGAGGAGCTGCTCTGGCTGTGGGTCCAGGGGAAATGCCAAGAGCCCTTTGGGCACAGCTCTGGGCACTGGCAGACCTGGGCTGTGGACACAGCTTGCACCCACACTAAGCCAGCCACGGCTGAATTCAGCACTGGGCTCTGAACTCACCACCCAGGACAGATAAAGACCTGCCTGAGAGGCTGTGCTGAGGGAGACGTGTGTCCCAGAGCAGTGGCACACGCATGGTGGCTGGACATGTGTCCCAGTGACCAGAGCTGGAGAGAGATGTTTGCTGTTCTGTCTGTGCTGCTGACTCAGTGTCTGACGAAGTCGCTCAATACTTTATCTGGGGCAGCTCTGCCAGCTGGGTGAGCTCTTTGGGTGAGATGCACCACGTGAGCCCAGTATTGCTAAACAGGCTGCTGGTTGTTTAGACAGAGTATCCCAGGAGTTGTTCACTTACCCGTTACCCCATTCCTCATTGTTGCAGTCACTGCGTGGGGAGGAGCTCGATTTACTCGCTGGGTGATAGTGCTAGGACTGGTTTTCATGGTGATTTTGCAGATTGAGCTCATATTTGCACAGTAAGAGCCCCACAAAGCCCTCAATAAAAAGGGCAGGGGTTTGGTTACACGCTCTGGGCGCCAGCCTGACTGTCCCAGGGGTGTCACTGTAATGGATGGTGCTCTCAGGCAGTGGGTATGTCGTGGTCTCTCCTGGTTTCAGAGCAGCCATTGAGCCAAGATGCAGAATCAGGTCTGTGATGGGATATAAGTTTAGCACGTCCCTGATAACCATTGGTAACTGGATTTACCAATCTTCAGCCCAGGGGAGAGAAGTCAGCACCATTCCTGCACATTTCCAAGGCCTTTGTTTGGAGCCATAATCTATGTTCTGAACACAGACAGAACACTTGATGGGGCAACTGCTGGTAAGAGGCTTCAGAGTTTGCCCTCCCCTGAAGAGAAATGGATTTCTCATGGCTTTTGTTCCTCATCTACCTCTCCCAACCAGGAGGAGAGAGCTGGGCCCCTTAAACCCTGTTCAGTATCACTGCAGCCTCACTCCAAGCAGGGCTGTAAGGAGAAGCTCTTGGATCAGTGCATTTTCCCTGGGGAAAGCAGATGCAATTTTGGGCAGCGTGCCTTTCAAAAGCAGCAGCTTTCAGCTAAATCTCACTTGGACAAGTAAAAGATACTACCTTACTACCTTTCCTTATGAACCTCACATTGCTCATATCCTCAAACACTGCTGTTTCTTTTCAAGCTGGAGGCTGAAGGTTGATTTCTTGCCTGCTTTAACTCACTTCAGCATCTTTTTCCCTGCTGTTGTGTGTTGTCATGCTGCTTCAGTTCCATGGTCCTGGGCTCCTGCTGCTGGATGTGGCCTGGAGGGCTGTGGTGAGCTCAGTGTGCTGGGGAGAAATGAAACTTCTCCATGCCCTCTGTGCCAGCTGGGACTGGTGGTTTTTCCCCAGGAAGGTTCTCCCTTTATCTGGCTGGCAGTAACCAGAACAACTAAAGCAGAGCTATTTGTTCAGTCATGCAAGCCTGGATGTGGGATTCACTGCAAAAGCTGCCGTGGTGTGGCTTTGCCAGGTGTGTTCTTGGCAGAGGCAGGAGCTGGTTCCCAGGACCCTCGGTGGCTTCTGCTTCCTTTCTAGCAAAAAGGATCTCCCTCATGTAGCAGCAGCCAGGAGTAAAGCAGAAAGCCCCAGAGCAGGCCTGTGGTGTTGCTCACCATCCGTGTCCCTGCACACACGTGCACAGCTGGTGCTGCCCATGATCCTGCCTCACAGCGATGGTGGGCATGGCACATCTGGTCCATCAGTGCCTGCTCTCCCCTCTCCAGAGTTGGAGCTTCATCCTGCCTCTCCCCTTCCATCTCTTGTTATTCCTGTTGTGTTTTCACTGTTCTTTTCCCCAGTTTTAAGACTGCTCTTCCACCACATACGTGGTTTGCTGCTCCTTCCTATAGGATGTGAGTCAGTTGTGATCTGCATTTAGTCCCCCTGCAAGGGCTGGCTGGCTGCACTTACGGTGGCCTATTGCTGCGACAGGAATTCACTTACAGGGAGCCGTGTAATCCCACGGGAATGGGGCTGGGTGGAGGCTTAGGAAACCTGAACCTTGCTGCCATCTGCCCTGGCAGGCTGCTGGTCACAGGGTAAGTCTCTTCCCCTTTCTCTATCTCAGATTTCCCCATCTGTACAAGGGACAATGCTACTTCCCTCTTTTGTAAAATAATTAACAACTGTGGATGGAAAAAAGGCAGTTAAGAAGCCGTGTGTTGTTAAGACTTGGACTCTGCTTTACATTGTGCAAAGGTTTTAATTTCTTCCCTTTCTGCATGAGCATTTTTGTTGTGTTATGGACTGAAAAATGGTGTAAGAAAAGTGTGGGGGGGAGTAGTCTTGGAAAGGAGAGCGCTAAGGTCAGGAAATAGGTATGGCAAAACAGAAATTAGGGCAGAGGGTATTCTGCTTTCATGCATATCAATGTAGCTTTAAAAGCAATTAATTGAAAAAGGAGGAATTAACACATTTGAAATGCCTTTTTAATGATGCATTGAAGCCAGCAGCGTACATGCCAAATTTCACACTGGCTGCCCGTTCCAGAGCCCAATTTACAATGAACTCCTGGAAGACAGGCTGTGGGATGGAAAAGGCTCTTGGCCAGCCTGCTAACTCCTGCCCTGGCCGTGGGCTGGCAGGGCACCCAGGACAGCAGAGAGGCCTTTCGAGAGCTCTGCCTCCTCCTCACCGCACTGACAGTGCCTTGGCAGTGCTGGTCCCTGGTAGCTGCTCCATCCTTTGACAGATGCACCGGGGAGAGGAGCAGGGGGCTCAGGTCTGTGGCAGCAGGTTTTGCCCTGGTTACAGGGTGGAGGAGCAGTGCCACAGCTCCCAGCACACAGAGCTGGGCTGGCTGGTAAATCACCAGTTGCGTTTCTGCTCCGTGGCTTTGTTATGGGAACATTGATCTGTTGCTGGGATTAACCTCTCAGAGTTTCCAGTGGGTTGGTCTCGCAGTTATTAATGAAACTGGCTGGAACTTGTGTTGACCTTGGCAGAGGCCCCAGTTGGCTTGGAGGTAACTGGCAAAAGCATAATCTCTGATTGAGTAATCCAGGGCTGGGGGAAGGGAGCGGAGGGGGTGCTTGGAACCGGGAGAGCCGCGGTGCTCCGGCGGGATGCGTGGGAGTGGAGGGCTCAGCACGGCGCTCAGCACCGCGCTCGCCCAGGGAATTAGCAGGCACAGCCACGCAGCATCTCGGTTCCGGCACCCCAGGCTCTCCCTCCTGGAGGAAACAGCCCGGAATTCCAGCGCCTCCCCGTGATTTATTGCCGTGGAACAATAGCGCGGAGGGGCTGGGGAATGGAGCAAGCTGTGAGCGTCGGCCGGCCCTGGATGTGTGTCCTCCCATAGCCTCTGAGTTTGCAGCGGGGATCACTCTGGGCTCCCCCTTCCCCACGGGAGGTTTGTTTTTCGCTTGAGCAAAAAAGCTCTGGGCTTGTTTCTTGGGCTTCTGGGGAATGTCTGCAAGCGGGGAGGGAGAGACAGAGCAAGTCTGGTTTCCCCAGCCGTGCGTCTCTGCCATGAGAGAGGGAGATGCTTCCTTGGCCAGCTGTGGCTGGGCCCACATCTGGCGGGGAGGGGCTGGCAGCCAGCAAGCCCTGCAGGACACCCAGGCACAGGGACCCCGTGGAGCTGTGCTAGCACCCATGGACAGGGGACACACCAATGCTGCCAGCGCCCTGGTGCTCCGTCCCAGTTATCCCGAACACGAGTGAGATGCAGAGACCTGTGCATGGCTTGACCAGCCCTGTGGGAAATGAAATTCCTCAAACGCTCTGCCATGAAAAGAACTTCTTGTCCTGAGGACCGTGGGGTGCTCCACGCAGAGCCTGCACATGCTGTGTGGCCTCCCCACTGCTTCTTGGAGAAGTGGCCTTCTGTAGAAGCAGCTCTAACCTCAGATCTGAGCGGTGAAATGAAACAATTTTAGCGGGTACAAACACACCTACGTCTTTCCTGCTTTTGTCCTCCTTCCCCTGCAGAGAACAGCAGTTCTTGTTAACTCTGCTTGCAGCTGGGCTCTCGCTGTGAAGCTGAGCCAGTGGAGCTGGGCACCCATCAGGAGCCAGCGGTGTGGGGCAGTCAGGTCCAGCAGCTGGAGTGGAGCTGGGGTTGTCGAGTCAGGAGGATCCTCCTGTGACGTGTTTGACACCCACCCATCTGCCATGTGCTTGCTCACACTGTCGACTTGTGCCCGATAAAAATCTGGTTGCAAAAAAAAAAAAGATTCGGTGGGGTGGGGAATTTACGTTAGCGGAGCAATGATTCAAAGCTATTTCTGGGAAGATGAGGGACACGTTGGCATTCTCTGTCATTCCAAACATATTTAAAAGCTGAAATATTTGCGTTGTTCGTGTTGCCACAGCACAAACACTTCTGGCTAGATTTCCCCCCCTGCTTTCCTCTCTGCTCCAAAGATGATTTCCAGATCTTGGGAGGATGGGATGAGTGTCAGTGTGTCAGGCCCTGCTCAGCTGCATGTGAACGCACACCTTTGGGAACCTGTGCTCAGAGTGGCTCTCCTGGTGTGCCTGGCAGTCCATTCCATTGCCCAGTGTGCCAGGATGGCTGCAGGGGGTGGTCAGCAGCCCATGCCATGCACCAGTGTGGTCAGGAAGCCAAGGGAAGAACCTGAGGAATGTGGTATCTGGAATCTCCATCCCAGGCATGGACTTGTGCTGGTTTCATTGGAAAAACAGATGCTTTTGGGCGTTGCATAGTCCTTGCGAGATGTTTGGCTCCTCCATCTGGACCTGGGCTGAGGGGCGAGGGAAAGGAGCACCATGATTGTGAGACAACTGGTTTAATTCCATTTCTCAGCTGAAAGTTCCTGTGGCCAAAGAGCTGAACTATAGTCTGAGAGACTCGAGTATGGCAGGAAAAGCCCTCACAGGCTGCAGAAACATCCAGAGGCAGGATGTAAAAACCTTTGACCCTTCCCTGAGCTGCCTGCAGCCGGGCTCTCCCCTGCCCTGTCTGCTCCAGCCTGCAGCAGTCCTCGAGCCACAGACAGCAGGGCCAAGGCTCAGTGCAGCTGGAAAACCAACAGGAGAACTGATGGTGCCTCAAGCACAGGTTGTTTCACACTTCTTCAGCTCATTTGTGGTGACCAACATCCAAAACAACCTTTTAAATTGCCTTTCAAGCCGCAGCGGTGGCGAAGGACGCTGTGATAAGGCTGACTGCTTCTGGGGAACCTGCTTCATCATTTACATAATTGGACTTTTCTGTTCCACTCAGTCAATATTACGGGGCTCGCGCAGTGCGACATCTCACCTGATCTGCTGGAGGGAAAGAAAAGTCCCCTGACTTTGTGTGCCTCACCCCTGTAATTGGAAGAAATATTTCTGGCTCTGTGCCTGCAGTAGGCAGTTGGCTGAGCTGGGTGTGCTGTGTGGATTCGTGGAGATTTTTCTTCTCAGTCTGTGAAGTGTTTGTAGGTGTTGCATGTATCTATTTTGTCTGATAGCAAGAATTCTAATGTGCCCTGTTTTGTCCTATAAGAGAAGAGAGCTAGTTTGCTGCTTTGTCAGTCCTCAGGTGGGACTTAGGAAATAGTGATGGTATGGCAGGAACTGATACTGTTAGGATGGTGTGGGGTGAGGACAGCTGTGCCAGCCACCATTTTTGCCTGTGCTCAACCAGTTGTGTTCGTTTGTGTTAAAAAAGAACCCCTCTTCTGGAATAAAGTCAAGGGAACAATTTGGTCCTGGTAGCAAGAAGGACATCCTGGCTATTTTTTTTTTCTCGCTTGCAGTCTCATCCTGGTGTGTTTTACTTCTTTTCCCTGATGTTCTGGGAGGGGGTGTGGGTGCTGCTGGGTGGGAGCATTGTTCCCACTCCCACCAGACCCAGGCACACTCTGGGATGGGTTATGTGGGATCTGTCCAGTTAGTGCAGGTGACCAAGCAGCAGGAGGCTGTTACCAATTTGCAAACATGTACATCTCACAGATGTTGTTCAGCATCCCTGCATGCCCCTCCTACCCAAGGCACTTCCTGGGAGCAGCTTGGGTGACTTCTCCGTGGACGTACAGCACCGAGCTCGTTTTTGGCACTGTACTTCTCCACGGTTGGGAAGTGCAGTCCATCAGCAGCCCTGACTCACACAACAAAAGCCAGTGAATTGTGACACCCATCAGATTGATTCTGGGTGCTGTGTTTTGAGGAGGAGGGTATTTCATGCTAATACCTTCCTTCCCAGCGTGGGGTGGAAGCCGTGGAGGAGATGCAACAGCAATCGATGGTGTTTGCCTGCTGCTGCTCGAGGGGATGGAGTGGGGGAGTGATTTCAGAGATGGATTTGGCAGAGATGAGGTGCTGCTCTTTGTGCCTGTGGTGATGGAGCTGTAATAACATATTGAACATGGCAACAGCCCTTGCTAAAGCTCTGTGACTTCACGTTCGTGCTTCGTGGAGCCTCATCTCTTAACAACACCCTTAGCATCCATAACACGAGAGGAACCGTCGAGTGCCAAAGGGCCTAGTTAAAATCACTCGCTGAAAACTTCCATTCTTTTGGACCTAAACTTGCTTTTTAAACAGAAAAACTCCTTGGCTGCGTTTTAGGCAGAGCACATTCAGAGGGTTTTTTGGCTCTGCAGCCCGGTGCTGCATGGGGGGGCCGGGGGGCGCTGGACGCTGGTGTGTGTCAGGAATGCTGGCTGCGTGCTCGGCGAGCAGAGAGGGGTTGTTTTAGGACAGGCTGACAGGCCCTTGGCTTGTTCTGCTGCTCTCGAAAAATGTAATTCTAATTCTTGGCACCTTTTTCCAGGAGGATAAGGAGCGAGAGCACAGTGGAGCCTGTTCCCTCTGTCCTTGGAAATGGGCTTTTACCCAGCAGCAGAGCTGGCTCAGGTTGGGAGCAATGTGCTCTGTCCTACCCCGGGTTTGCTGGAGCAAAAGTAGGGGAGAAGCAGTGTGGGATGAAATGACCTGAACCACCTCCTTGCAGTCCTGACCTCTGTCTAGTTACTCCTTGGTCATCTCAGTGCTCTGACAGAGCATTTTCTGCAGGTGCCAGGTTCTGCTTGCCTTCATCTGGCCTTAATCCTGCACCCGGTACCCTTTCCTGAGAGGAAGAAGCACACTGTCCTCTGGCAGTGCCAAGCAGGAGAGAAGGAGATGGGCAATGGTTGTGGTGTTTCCCAGTCCTCTGCTGCATCCTGAGGGATTCTCCCAGGGCTGCAGAGCCCGTGGAATCCTGCTCCAGCACATGCCCACGGCAGATTTCTCTGTTGCCCTGCCACTGTGTCCCCTCCTCTGCCTGTTCAGTAACGCTTCCTTAGGCTTGACTTTGAGCAACGTGCTCTGCTCACTGCCCCAACAGGGTCTGATTCCTCTGCTCCTGTGCTGTTCCCTGAGGAGCAGCAGTGATCCTTTCTGCCTTCTGATCTCTGCTTTGGACGCTGTTGTTCCCATGACTGCTTAAAAAAGAACCATTGCCTTGTGCAGACCGAGCTGTCCCACGTGGTTACGTGACCAAACCAAGCACAGGCTTTTATTTCAAGCTGGTTTTCAGGTCTGTGTTATTTTATGTCATGCCGACCATCTCAGGTATGATGTGGAACAGATTGCTCCCAGCAGCTAATGTGTTTCTGCCTCGGCAGCAGACAGAGTGGCAGATGTAAACACAGGAACATTGCAGGCTTTCAAACACCAAGAACTCCTAAAGAATAGGCAGGTATATGTATATAAATATATACAGTGCATTGTATGAAAGGCTTTCAGTATGTTTGGAGAGAGATTTGTAAATATGTGAATTCATGTGTGTATACTTTTTATAAGTTTTTAAGTAATTGAAAAGCCTACATTTATATATATATATATATATATATATATATATATATATATATACACAAATACATATCTGTATATTTATATATGCTGCTTCCTATTCTTGTAAGCTGTTTTTTCAAAGGCTTCTTCTAGCCTTGTTCAGTGATTCTGCCTTCAGCTGCCACAAGGAGAAAGACTCCCAGTCTCGAGCAAAGCTAAATATTGATTTGAGTCAATCTGGGTGCACTTGGAGACATCACTAGTGTTCATGAATGCAGCATAATCACTGATTGGAGTGGGGAAATTTCATCATAAAGGCCCCAAAAGGGAGGTTTATTATTGCTTTCTTCCAAATGCCTGAATTTTATTAGCTTCAGTCATTCTTGGCAGGGCAGTGGAATGGGATTTTATAGTTAGCAAAGGAAAAGTAAACACAGTAATCATTTCACAGCCCTATGCCTGCCAAACCAAGATGGAAATTCCAGCCTTGGTGGGAAGCTGCTGCTTTGCTAACAGATAATAACAAATTCACTGTGGGCTTATTCTTGCCATGGGAGCTGAGACGTTCAGGTTTCTCTGTGATGCCCTGGGCTGGGGAAGCAGAGGTGCTTCATGTTTTTCTGCAGGAACAGGCTGGGCAGAGGTTTGTGGTTTGAGCAACTCCCGCAGCCATTCACAGGTAGAAATGGTGTTTCTGCTCTGAGCCTTTGGGAACTGCTCTGTCCCCTGCTCTTGTTGGTTTTTGGTTTTCTGGTGGTCATTCTGGCTCTGATCACAGAGCTGGGTGATGCTGGAGGTGTGACACATTTGAGACACCCCGATGCTCCCTGTGACCATCTCTAACTGCTGAACAGGGGGAGGGTTATTATGGCAAAAAAACTCTGCGTGGAAACCCAAAACTCTCACGTAAGGTTTATGCTGCGTGTTTTCCTGGGTGTGTTGAGGTGCAGGGCTTGGCTGCCAGCTGAGATCTGGAGCAGCACCTGCCTGTGTTTCCTGGTGGCCGGGGATTGCTGTTTCCTCCCCCCTCCTGCCCCTCCAGCTGGGACGGCGCTGGGAGTGGCCAGCACTGTCCCCTGCCACAGGATGCGACCTCCTGATGGAAAACCAGGCGGAGCAGGGGAGGAAATGGCTCCTCAAACAAGCAGCGAATGTCGAGGCAGCCCCTTCCACGTGTCTGCACAATTATTGGAACAATAAAGCATTGAGCGTGGCCGGCGGCCGGCCCTGATGAATGGTGCAGCTGACGGCTGCTGTGCACCACCCCTGCTCCTGCCAGCACGGATCCTGCCGGGGTGCTGATGGCACGGCTGGGGCTGTGTCCCACCCGTGCCCCCCTCCTGTGTGTGTCCTGAGGCGGGGGGAGTGTTTGGGATGGTTTTGGATGTGCTCCCTGCGGCCTTGTGGGCTCTCAGGCTGCTGGGGGATTCCTCAGGCAGAGGTGGTGTCCCTGTTGTGTCCCTCATGGTTTTTACAGCAGAGAGGTGTTTGATGTCCTGCTTCATCTACCTGAGAGCACAGGCAGAATGAGGGTGTCCATTAGGTGCCCCTGAAGGCGTTGGAGTGAGGGGGTGGTGACGTGCAGGTGGCAGGTGAGCTCCCTGGGTTCAGTTGGGAGCAGTTACTTCAGTTTGGTGGCACAGTTGGAGCTGGAGCTGCTGGGATTGAACTGGGCTGCTGGCGCTCCTCATCCTGTGCCGGATTTGCTGTGAGTTTTGGGAGAGTTGTTGGTGACCTTGGCTTGGTGCAGTGGCCCTTGCATGCAAGAGAAGGTTTGGGTTGTCCCACAACATACCTGAGCCGCTGCTCAAACCATTTTAGATCTTGTTTGCATTTCCTTTCCCCATCGATCTCCTCCTCGGTAGGCAGCTCAGTCTGCGGGATTTGGGGAAAATCATTTCGGGTGATGGCTGTGAGGGAGAGAGGGAGTGTGAGCTGCCTTTAAGTGTATCTCACTTGCAGCAGTAGTGGTTAAATAGAGCTGTCTTCAATCATTCCCTTCCCTCCCCTCTAAATCTGATTCCCCTTCAAGCCAACTTCCCGATATTGATGTTGTGTGCCATCCTGATTAACTCCCAGACAAATCCCTGCTTCACAGGGCTGCCAAGTGCTGCCCTGTGTGTATCCCGCTGGGTTGTGTGTGGCTGAGGAGTCCCTGCTCCTCCTCGGCCTCCTGCCTCCTCCCTGGCAATAGGAGGAAATTTAAATGTTTCTGAAGAGCAACATTTCAATTTCAAAAGCTGTTCGTTCAAGTGCGTCTGGAGTGGGATTTCTCTCCCCCACTCCTCTCTGAATGGGAGCTTTAGAAGTCTCATTTCCTCTGCTTGATAACACCAGGCTGAGAAGGGCTTTTGTCTTTTCATTTCCCCTCGATTTTTTATTTTTAAATCAGTGAGGTTTGGAGAAGCTGCCGTGGTGGATTTTCCCTCCCCCTCCCTCGTCTTTGTTCGTGTGCTGGAGGATGCACCTGGCATCGCCCAGTCAATGAGCTGGAGCTTCCTGGGGCACAGCCCACCTGGGAGCACCCCTGGAAGCAGAAGAGGAGGAGGAGGAGGTTTGCTGTCCGTGCTGTGGAGCTCCTGGAAGCCGAGGAGGATGAGGAGGAGGTTTGCTGGCGTGTCTGTGCTGTGTGCTGCCCTTCCCGGCCATCCAAAGGGGGCTCTGGTGTCCCGGCACCCCAGCACAGCGTTGGCTGTGTTGGTGCTGAGCCTGGCTCAGGATCCAGCCCCTCGTTTCCAACACATGACGCTGCAATGGCTCCAGTCCCGCTGACTGGTTGCCCGCCTGCTTTTTTGGCTGACGTAGCTTTTTCCCAGTTGGTGTGAAATTATATATTTTTTGACGGGATGCTCAGCGGAGAGCAGATGTAAGCGGATGGAGTGCCCAGCTCCCGCTGCTGCAGCACTGATGGGTGTGGATGCAGGCACTGTCCCGGCAGGGCAGTGGCATTTGTGCTGTTCACTGGAGTATTGCACTGGTCTAAAAAGGGATTTTTTTATCTGCAGAAACCTTTTTTTACAACACTCGAGCTCGCTTTTCACATGGCAGCTAGGCCTGGAGGGCTTTCTACCTGCTTGAGGGACAGCTGGGATGTGGCAGGGGCTATTCCAGCATCTTCTGTCAGAGGGAGCTTGCCTGCTGGGATTAACATGGACCTTGATGCTTCGTCCCTGCCTGGTTGACATGCTGGAAAGACTCAGAACTTGCTTTACTGCGTGTGGTAATTGAAAGAGGATGAGTAGTATTGCAAAAAGAAAAAGATAATAGGGAGGCTAAAGGTTTCAAAGGCGTGGAGTGAGTGTTCTGTTGCCCTGAGGTTTGTTGGGTTAGGTGACAAGGTGATTCCTAGGCTGCTGCAGGAGGTTTGGGGATTGTGCCTGCACCCCCAGGTGGGGGACCCTCCCTGCCTCCCTAAAATAACTCCCTGGGCAGCAGGCACAAGTAGAAATGCAAAAACAGGCTCTGGTGATGATTCAGAGATTCCTGAGAAAGCTGCCCGAAATCCCCTGACCCCAGGGAATGCAGGGGAGGGTTGAGCCCCAGCAAGGAGGAGCCAGGCTCTGCCATGAGCTCCCCATTACCTTTAAAATGCGGTTCTGCAGCCGGGGGTGACCCCGCTGCCTGGCTGAGTGCCAAATTGGGCAATTAAAAATTTCCCTCCCTGCCTTGGCACGTCATGTAATCGGAGGCGTTTTTCGCAGTTTGGTCCTTTTTAAGAGGCTTCCAACGTGGGCTCGTGTGTGCGGTGTCAGCACGGGTGGCTGCTGGCTGAACAAATTCCTGAAAGAGCATTAAAGCTGCAGATGGAGGAGTGGAAGAGCTCGCTGCTCTGTGGGCTACTCTGATAACCTTAACTGGTTCTCCCCTCCTTTGCTGGAAGCAGCAGGGGCCCGTTTTTGCTGTACCTGCCCCTGTTCTGTGCCTGGGACAGGCTCTGTCCTGTGCTGAGTGGATCAGTGGCTGCACTGCTCCATCCTTATCATCTGGTGGGTGGCCTCGGGCTTTCTTTACCTGCCCAAACCTTGCATTTATTCACAGCTCTTTTGGGGGACTTGCTGTTGGCCTGGAATGCTCCGCACGTGCCAGCATGGTCCTTCCATCTCAGCCTTTTCCTTCCCTTTGCAGATGGGCAATACCTTTCCTGCAGCTTCCCAGAATTGCTCTGCTTGCCTGCTCAGTTCCAAGTCATTCCCCTAAGGCAAACACCAAGATGAGATTTTTATTAATTTTTTTTTTTCCTTTGGCTTGGACACTTTTTCAGTGTTAACAAAAGGCAAATTGCTGGCAGAGACTCTTACCAGATGTATCAACTGTACTGAAGATGCTCAAAGAAAAAGTTCCCAGAATCTTTCCGAATGTTGCAGAAAAGCATATTTTCTTGTAAACTTGTTCTTGGAAGTGACAGAGTTGTTTTGGCTGAAATTCCCTGCTTAGGAAAAAAAAAAGAAAAAGGAAAAAGACTGAAAATGCCTGAAGCCAATTTTCAGCATGGAAAATTTCAGTCCAGGCAGGTACTGTTTGAACAAACTTAAGGTCAGCTGAAAATCCAGGGATGCAGAATAGGCAGTGCTGGGGAATTCTTAATGAGAGGTGGAGCAATTAGCTCCTCGTTATAATGAGTAGATGGGTAGGTGAGAATTCATCACTCCTCTAAGTCAGTGGGGAACGTTGGCATTCAATGCAATTATTATCCACTAATGGGGAAAGGCAGGAAGGGAATGAAAGGCGCAGCATCCATTTGTCGGGTAATGCCTTCGGCGGCTGTGGGAGTTTGCCTGGCTGAGGTTTTCCGGATCTGACCCGTTATTTTCCGCTGCCTTTGAGTCGTGTTTGGTGGTGCTGCTGTCGAATTCTGCAGTGCTGAGACCCAGCGGCAGCATCTGTTCGCTGTAACACCACGGAACGGCTCTTCAGAGCACAAGCGAGTTTTGTGAGACCAGATACAAGAATTTGGTTACTGCATTTAACTGAGGCTCTGGCTGGCGAGGTTTTACCACCCTCGTAAATCTGCCGGGGAAGGGAGGCAGGGAGGGAGGGGTCAGCATTTGGTACTGGTTTTGCAATTAAATTGCTTCAAGCTGTTGAAACATTGGGGAAGTTTTTTGACCTACTTTCGTGCAAGCTTTAGAAATTGTTGGGATGTTTGCTGCTCTGTCTGCGCGGAATTCAGCTGGATTACGGAGGAAAGGAATTTCGTGGGCCTGCTCGTAAAGTCAGATTTATTTTAAAAAGAAATTAAATTTAAAAAAAAACAAAACCCAAGTTTTGTCTTCAGACGGCTCCTTGGCCTCCAGCTTCATGAATTCCCAGGCTCAGGTGGTGGAGGCATCCCCACAAGGAGATCCCCCGATCTCAAGTTCATGCGATAGTTGGGTGCTCCCAGTGAAAAGGATCCCTGTTTTGCACTTGTCATGGAGAGTGGGGACGGAGGAAGGAGGTGGATGGTGCCTTGGTCCCACACCTGGCATCCCTCAGGAGCCCTGGCTGGCCTGGCAGGGGAGCACCCATGTGCCCCTGGCTGGTGAACAGCACCCCAGGTGCCCCCCGAGCACACCCACGTCTCCATCCCGCTTCGGCAGCCCTTGGAGCGTGTGGGGACACAGCCCAGCGTGAGCCCAGCAGTATTTAGGAATTAAAACCTCGTTTGGAGGGCCAGGCTGCAGAAAGAGCCGTTAGCACAGCAGATGGCCACGAACAAAAGAATTGCAGTAACTCGATGTACTTTTCCCTGCTCGGACTCCCCGACTTTCTGTACTCATGCATCTCCCTGGGGAAACAAGACATTAGTTTTCAGCTCCATAACTTCTTCCCTCTGTCAGTGCTGTCATCCCGGGGCTTAAGATATGTCAGAATGTGTTGGACACTTTTCCAATTAAAAATCCAAATTCCTTTAGTCTGTATTTGTCTCACTTAGGAGTTTTATGTGCGTGTTTTTACCTGGTGGAGGAGTGGGGCATTGCTGTCCTTCTCGGTTCTCATCCCAGGGAGTGTGAGAAGCCCTTGAAGGCTCAGTGTCTGCTCAGAGTGTGATGCTGCTCATCCCTGGGCTCCTGGACAGGGAGGACGAGCTGCTGGCTCTGCAGTGTGGCACAGCCCCACGTGGATGGGCTTTGGGAGGGGTGTTGGCTGGTGGAGTGCTGGAATGTTCCCTGGCTCAGTGCTGCTGTGAGAGGCTCAGGTGGTGGAGGCATCCCCACAAGGAGATCCCCCGATCACAAGTTCATGCGATGGTTTGTTTGGGAATTAATTTGAGCACAAATTGAGTGGCCACAGCCTATCCTGCCTGCTTTGGCAGTCTTCTCCAGCCCATGAGGACATGAGATGTGTGAGTGGGCAGGAGTTGAAGATAACACCTTTTAATCCCTCCTGGTGCTCCAGCAGGAAATGCTGCTGCTGGCTGATAATTAGAAAGTGAACAGACTGTGGAAGAGATGATGTTGGCATCCCTAAATCTCTGTCCTGGGCTTGGGGGAGCATCACTAATGATCTGGATTAGAGAGGCAGGGAGAGGCCCGGGCTCACTGAGGATGATATGTAGGGCAAACACCGTGTGCTGTGCTGGAGATCCCGAGGCTCATCCCAAGCAGCAGCTCTGTTCTCTTGGGACACTCTGATGGGCTGTGGGAGTTTGGGAGCCCCACTGTGGAGTTTTGGAGAGGCAGCTGATGCAGTCAAGGGATCAGCAAGGTCAAAATGCACTTTGCAGCGAGAGGTAGGTGCAGATGGAGCAGAGCTGTGGATCTGCTGTCCCCTGAGGGTGGGAAGCTGCAGAGAAAAATTCCTTCAGGGGGGCTGGGCTGCACCCAGCTGTAGGTGCTGAGCTGAAGTGGGGCCCAGATGCCCTTTTCAATCCCTCCAGCTCACATGACATCTCTGTGAGTCTCACAGGCTGGGTCAGTAATGCAGAATAAGCAGGTGGAGATGGGCTGGTGCAGGTTCCAGTGTGTCCTGGGACCTCGCTTGGGGTTCCCAATGTGATTTTTTTCTTGTGGACCAGGTGTTGGTGTGTCTGAAGGCAGGGACATCAAATTTACCTGGAGACTTACTTGCTTCAAGGCATCAATAGGCACCTGGCTTCTCCTTTTCCTTCCTCTCTTTCTTGCATGTTTTTGAAGTCGCTGCTTAATAGCGAATAGCAGGCTTGATCCATTAGCTACGCTGGGAATTTTTATTCCTGAGCATGTAGAAGAAACCCACCCCAAAGTCTGGCCTTGCTCTTTGACAACCTCCTCAGTGATAATTGTTTTCCTCAGTGCCAGCACCTCCTCTTGCTGCGGGGAGGTTTGTGCAGCCTCTGCCCCCCTCACACCCACCCTTGTTATCATATAAATCACAAAACAAGGCCAGGGATAAACAGGAGCTGCAGTAGCTGTTAGCCATGTGTAAAAACAAATCACATGGAAACAGTATAATTACTGAGAAAATATCAACTTGAGTAATGCAGTAATTGTTTCCTTCCCTCCAGCAGATTTATTCCACCTCTCGCGGCTCTTGCTGGTTTGGAAGTCTGTGACTTCACGTTAATAAGAAGAATTTCACATTTCACACTGCACTTGCTCAGGGTATGACACTGTCTAGAGCAGGGGAATATATTTTGAGGGTTTCTTGAGAGCTGTAGGAAGCAGAGCACTGGTTGAACTATCTCTGACCATTGGGGTCTTCCCCATGCTCTGAGTGGACTCTGGTCTTTGCAAACCTCTTTTCAGTCCACTTTTGTGATTTATAAGGGTTTCTTTATGCCTTTTATGCCTTCCATAAATCTGTGAGCTCTGCTTTTTGGATGTCAGCGCTACACAAACAAGATTTTTTTCCCCTTTAGTTTTGGTTTTTCCTTCTTTTTGCTGCTTGTCGTTTTGTTGATTTAGAGAGGTGCTTGTGACATGACAGTGCCCAGTATGTGAGGTCCAAGGACACTGCCTCTCCCTGTTGCTGTTATCACCTCCTAATACCAGATGATGATGATGTTTCTGCTGTGTCTTGCAGCTATTTCCCTTACTCAGCTTTGCTGCTCTTTTGCCTCAGATTCCACAAGGTAAAAAGATAAAAATGTATCAGGAACCAGGTTTCCAAGGTGTTTTATGCCAAGCAGGAGTTTAAAGATGCCCTGTCCCGCATACTGGCAGACGTGAGAAAGGATCATTTGTTTCATGTGCACGGTGGGGAGCCTTTCTCTCCTGCATTTTTGGCAGGTAGCTTCCTTTCCTTTAGAAAAACCTACCCACCTACAAGCCACCGCCACTTCCCTTCCTGTGCCTTAATCTGAACGAGATTTCATGAAGGCCTAATTTATCTTTTGCTTCTTGTGGTTGTCCTGCTCCTCTTGACTTGAAAAAAACCCCCAAAACCACAAAAAAACCCCAGTTGTGGAGAACACAAAGACTTCCCACTGCAGCAGACTGACCACTTTTGATGTCTAATGCTGGGAAAGTAAACCAAGACGAGATCTTCTCTTCAGGCTTCTCCAGAAAGCTCTCCTGTTCTTCTAGCTTTTCTCCTGAATGGATGCTGGATAGAACCAGCTGAGCCTTTCCAGCGCCTTTGTGCTCCTGGGGTTGGATGGGGCTGAGGCAGGATGGTGACAGAGGGCTTTTGGGGTGCTCCTTTGCTTTCTGTCCTCGATGGCAGCAGTGGGAAGGGCGTTGGTGGCTCTGGGCTGCCCCCAGCAGGGACAGGGTGGAGCCCTCACAGCAGGTGCTGTTGGGGTGCTGAGCAGTCCCGGGTGGGATCTGCACTCCCACCACGTTCAGCATGAGCTGCAGCGAGGCTGGGGAGTAACCCCGAGCCATCATCCAGGGGCCTGGCTAGATGGGGGAGCACGGAGGGGTCCCCAAGCCACCATCCAGCTCCACCATGGCAGGAGCACCAGCCTGGGCAGAGGGTGAGCCTTGAGCTGTCACGGGTGTCAGCAGGGAGAGCTGGTGCAGAACAGTGTTGGCTTTCCACAGGGCTGCTGTAAGGAAGGTGGCAAAGTTGTGTGAATTTCTTCCCTTGTTCGCCTCCCCCCGTCCCTCCCTCCCCTCAGCGGCAGCTGCAGTGTGCTGGCTGCCCAGCCTGGCAGAGGTTTAAGGTTACAAACGGAGCCACCGCTCCTCTTCTCCCCCTCCAGGAAAAGAAATCCATCCACTCACTAAGCAAATGAATGGATAAACTTCTAATTAAGGTGCTGGGTGGCTGCCAGAGAGGAGTGTCCTGGGTCAGGGGAGGCTGGTGGTGTGCCGTGATCCCATCTGCGTGGTTATTGAACAGCTGCTTCATCCCAGGTGTGTTCATGTGGTGGGCAGGCTCATCCAGCCATGCAGCTTGTGTTGGCAGAAAGGGGCTCCTTTGCTTGGAGCTGCAGAGGGCTGCAGGAGAGGTAGGGTGGCTGCAGGGTGCTCCTGGCATACCACCTAGTTGGGCTTAGCAAAGTCGTTGCACTGCTGGGTTGTTGCAAAGCTGAATGTTTTGATGTGTTTTTCTCTGCCCTCAGCCCGGGGCCATTAGAGCTCCTCCCTATCATGGCCACGGAGGTTTTGCTGACCTCTCCAGTCTCTGACTTCAAGGGTCTTGTTGAGCTGAGAGCCTCTTTACCTGGAATTTGAAAAACGTCAGTTCGGTCTATTTTTATCTTGACTCACCTATCCTCTTTTTCTCCATGTTTGGATAGATGCATTCGACATCCCAACACTCAGAGTATCCCCAGGGCTCAGGAAAAGATGGAGAAAGACTGCCATGAAGGAGCTAGGAGGCCTCATTCCTCCCAGGGGCTGCCCTCCTAGCCCCTTCTCCTTCATGCTGCTCTTGTCTCTGTGGCGCTGTCTGAGGAGGACGTGACTGTGGTGTCCCATTTTTGCAGAGAAGATGTAGCCTTGAGCCCTCTGAAGGGACAGTGGTGCTGGGAGCTCCTGAATATGGATGGGTTTATCGATCCTGTAAGAACATGAGCAGCACTCAAGGTGGTGCAAGCCTCTGAGGCTTTGTCAGGAGGAAGAGCACTGCTGTCGTGTCCCTGGGAGAATAACCTGGTTCTCTTTGGAGATGCTGGAGGTTGTGAAGCTCTGTGGTGATGTGATCTGACAGCTGGTACTCCCTAGTCTAGCAGTTTTTTTTTTTTTTTTTTT